>CAODLS010805782.1:0-14955 GCA_948243855.1 Flueggea neowawraea | reverse complement strand
TCTACATGATTCATGACATATCCAATCATAGCCTTTATTGTTACCCTGTTGCGGATAACGTTTGCCTAAGTCAAAACATGTGATTCCTCATGTAGGAGTCAATAGTGAGTTTCAGTCAAAGGACTCAAACATCACCACTGCATGAAAGCTACTTTGTGACAACGATCCATGAAGTGCTTTCATACGGGCCAGTCCAATACATGTTCTCCAACATGCATCTATGTTCTAAGTTGATATCTCATATCCATAACCAGTAAAACGTGATTATCCACTTAACAACATACTAATCTTTAATTCATTATCATTCCTATGATAATGATCGATTAGGGACATTTAGAATAGTATTCCTTTTATCTTTATGGTTTTACTATCAAGTCACGTACTCGATGGCATAAAGAAAAATAAACTATTCATGGAGTTTTATCTTCATAAAAAATGTTATATTTCATAGAAATGAAATGCCTCTTTATTAAATAATTGAATGACAATGCACATTAATGATTGGACTAGGGCACAATTCTAACAATGGGATTATCTAATCAGATATGTAACAATCATATTTTTTATTTCATAAATGACACAGTATTTATACTTTTTCTTTAGTTTCTCTCTCCTCTCATCATATTCATTCTTCTCTCTGTTCTCTCTGACCTTACTCCTCTCTCTATTCTCTCCCAGTCTCCTTTATGCCATCCCTTTCTCGCCTCACTCCTCTTTCTCTCTCATCGCATTGCTCTCTATCCTCTATCACCTAAGTTCTTTTCTTTGTCGCTCTATCTCGCTCTCTCCTCATATGTCTTTTTCAGTCCTATTCTCTTCACTTCTCTCTTGCCCTTCCTTCTCCGCCTCTATCTCCCTTCTCCTCCTCGAACTTCTAACGTCATGCGAGTAGAGAGAGATCAAACCACCACGACGATAAGGACAAATTCTTTCCAATGGCAGACACGATTCGATTCCCAACGATGATGGCGATGAATTTGTAACTGTGCTTCTCGCCATAAGAGAGAAAGAGAGATCTGGTGGAGATTCGATGATGCTGCCACTACCTAATCGAAACGTGAGAAGAATGGTAATAACTAGGGTTACTACAGGTGTGTTTCATGTGTGATTGAACTGGTTTGTCATTGTGGCAAATTTGTTTTGGTAGAGGTGGGTTCTAGGTTAACGTTTCATTAGTTTCTCGATGTTTTGCCTTTATGTAGGAATTGATGGATTGATTTGCTTGGAATTGGAAAACAATGAGCCCGAGGTCAAAATTAGAGTGGATCAAGGGAAAACCTAGGGGGTTTGGCACGGTCTCATTACCCCGCTCGATTATGTGGTCTCTTAAAATATAATACATATATATATGGTTTATTTATAGTTTATTCTTTGTTTATTTTATGTTATATACATTTACAATATTATATGAGTAATTGACACATTATATATAACATATTATATCTAACAATTATAAAATAACACTTTATTCACCGTCGGGCCTCGGTTGGATTTTGTAATGGGCTCGTCACTGGAGTTTATTATGAGAAAAAGGAGATGAGGTGGGGTCCTGGATTATTCAACTCCATGGATTCACTTAGTAAATAACTTTAATTTTATTTCGTTGTACAGAATTTAGGTTTTCATTTTGTAGTAGCTAATGCTATGGAACAGTGTTTTAATAGGTGATGATGGTATACTTCACACGTCTGAAGATGTTTTTTTCTCAATTCCAATTTCCGGAAGTTGATTTTGATCAAGTAAGTATTTTTGCTGGAAAGAAGAGAATTTATTTATGTATTGTTCTTTTATTACGTTGAAGCTTGAACTTGGTGCTTAGTTGTTTTAAATGGATAGAAGATAATAGTAGTGTATGCAGAAATAAAATTGGCAGTATTAGTCCAGGCGACGCAGAAACTAGATGATGTGATGCTTGAGGGTACGTAAGATGATGCTTATGGTAAACGCTTGAGGGTACGTAAGAACTCTTAAATAGAAAACCTTTTTTTTTCTCTTCAAAAATTACAGTTAGATGATGTTGAAAATTTTTCAGGAAATTAGACTATGTATACATTAAATTTTGAAGATATTTATAGAATTATGATTTTAACTTTTTTCTTGCAAAAATATTTTTTTAAATGCGTATTTGTTTTTTATATTCGAAGGAAATGATTAATTAGACATGATAATATGTATTGGTTGTAATATTTTGTTTGGTGTGTGCAGGTGAAAAATACAAGAACGGGAGCAGAAACAACAGTGAGAATTGTGGATCAGTGTAGCAATGGAGGACTAGATCTGGATGTCAACGTATTTAATAAATTGGACACAGACGGGAATGCTTACGCACAAGGTCACCTTACAGTGAATTACCAGTTCGTTAATTGTGGCGATAATTCCTTGCTTAATTATCTCCTTTCTGTTAATGATGTTCAATAGATCTCTCTTTGAGGTCTAAATTACAGCAATAATGCGACTTTGACATTAATCTAAATTATAGGCACAAAATAATTCCTAATTAATTCCTAACAGAAATAATTAAAACAAAACCAAAAAGATAATTAAGGAAATTAACATCTAATTAAATTAAGCTAGCCGTATGCAAAAAGTGTCAATATCTTTTCATCAAAGCTATAATCAGACTAAGAGCAAAATTTGTAGCTTCAAAGTTACAAAACTTCTCCTCTAAAAGAAAAAACCCATCTCATCACTAACTTTACACAAAAATTAATCATGGCGGCTACTAATTAATCCCTCAAAGTTTTGTTGGTGCCAACATTGAGACTGCTTCATGATACGACATCGGATCAAGATTGCTGAGAAGAACATTTATACCAAAATTTTCCTCAGAATCATCAAAATTACCTTCAAGATGACCTAATTCTTGAGGAACCCTAAAACACGAATTAGCTGTATAATCACTGACCCTATCGCCACTTTCTTGTTGTGCCGATGTTGCCGAATTATGATCTGAAACAACGCAATGAACAGTGTTGTTTGGTGCAGGCAAAAATTGGACAACACTACTCCCTAATTCTCCACCAAAATTAAACACAACATTGTTGTTGTTATCACCAATGTTAGTGCTACTATTAGAGTTGCTTATGGAACTTACAATATTTTTGTCCCAAAAACAGTTTTGTTCTTCTAGCCCTAATAAACCAACATCATTAGTACCACTAGTACTTGCTCCATGAGTCTCCAGTTGTGAAGTCAAAAACTTCAAATTCTCCTTAAAACCCATTAACTTTAAATCCAAGAAACTCAAAGCATCTGTTTCAGGCAACCCACTATGCCATTTAGACAACTCCAAAAATTTCTCATCCAACTTCTTCTCCACATGTTTCCTCCTTTGTCCTTCTAAATAACCCATCAAACTTATCTCATTCTTTTCTTTCTCTTCAAGCCCTCTGTATCTCTTTACCAAATTCCTCAATTCAATCTCGTTGTTAGGGAACACATGGACTTTGCCGTCATGACCAAAACAAACCATACAGACCGAGACGCCGCATAGTCTCTGAAATTCTAGTGCTTTTTTCTCTAATGTTGGAAATCTCTTCTTCCTTGTAGCACCTTCCTCATATGATCTGATTTTCTTTGCTCTTTCTCACAGTGCAAATTCCCTTGTCTTGGAGCCATGGGGAGTTGAGATCGGAGACGACCGAGAACAAGACCAACCCAATAGATGAGACAATTTAGTAATAAAAATTGTCTATCTATCAATACCAACTTGAGGGGGTTTAATACTACGGCGAACATAATATAATTTTAAGTGGAGATGCATTAATAAGAAAGATTTGTTTCCATATGATGGGATATTAATTAAAACAAACGGGGTTTTTGTGCCAAAAAAATAACCGTTAAGAAAGCGTATCTTATTAGATTCTGTTGAAGTTTTATTTCTTGTTGTAGCTTAGGTCTTTTGGATCCACCGTCTTTGTATTACAAAACATGAATGTGATCAATTGTATTGCGCCCTGATTATATATATTACGTTGCCTTTTTGACACTAAACTATTAATCGTGTAATTATTCCGTGTTGAAAATCTCACATCGTCTACTTTCTGTAAAATTGTTTTAACTCTAATTCATTCGTAGAGTAACGACTAGTTTTTTCAGTATTAAGTGGTCGACAGTTTAATTTTTTGAATAAGTGCATTCAATTTTAGAGCTTTGTAATCACGGTATTATTTTGCTATAAATGAGACTTGATAATAAATTTGATGAAGTGTTGCCCTATTTTTTTTTAAAAAAAGCTACTTCGGTAAAAGGTGCGGTAAGAACAAATTAGCGAGAAACACAGTGAATAACAAACGAGAGTAACATTCCTTTTTTGTACGCACGATATAAATGAAATTAAGGACCAAAATGAGACTATCTTCTTTTTTTTTTTTGTAAACGGGACTCAAATATAGTACATATTTCATCGTAACTAATCAACTTCTAATAAACCAATCTTAATTTTTTCACAAAATGCCAGGCAGTACATATATATGCGTACCATGACCGGAACTAGTTGCCCACTTTGACCGTCCTAGACCGACCTAAAAGTCTTTTTAAGACTTCTATTTAGCTTGCTATCTCACTCTAATAGGTTTTTCTGTACAAACTTTTTCAACACCATTTATGGGTAAAAAATGGCAGCATTTTTGCTTTTTTCAAACTGAGATATGATCAAGTTATGCAACTTCTGAATTCAAATGCAAAAAAAAAACAAAAACATGACCATCCTCCTCTTATAAATTCTAACTCGATCTTCAAGTAACAAACAGAACCAAAAAGAAAAAAAATGGTGAACCTTAACTTAAACTTAGTTTTATTCCTCATTTTGTGTGCAACAAATATTGCCTTGGCCCAACAATGTGGAGGGCAAGCTGGCGGTGCAACATGCCCCAATAACCTATGTTGTAGCCAATATGGCTATTGTGGCACCACCGATGACTATTGTTTACCTTCCAATGGTTGTCAAAGCAATTGCAAATCCGCCCGCACTGGCGGCACCGGCGCCGGTGGCGAAAGTGCCAGTAATGTGAGGGCTACTAACCACTTTTACAACCCTCAGGAAAATGGATGGGATTTGAATGCTGTTAGTGCTTATTGCTCTACATGGGATGCTAATAAGCCTCTAACTTGGCGGAGTAAATATGGCTGGGCTGCCTTTTGTGGCCCTGTTGGTCCTCGAGGCCAGGCTTCTTGCGGCCAATGTTTAAGAGTATGTTCATTCTTTGATAATTAAAGTCTCGATTCTTTAATATAAAAAATAATTTCAGAACTACTTATCATAAGTTTCAATATTAGTTGATATGTTTTATATAAGTAGCTAGGAATGTAATTCGATTTTTAAAATTATTTGAATGTATTTATGTACGTGACGAACACCGGGACGGGATCACAAACAACAGTGAGAATTGTTGACCAGTGTAGCAATGGAGGTCTAGATTTGGACGCTGGTGTTTTTAGACAACTCGACACTTATGGAAGAGGCAATGCTCAAGGCCACCTTATTGTGAATTACCAATTCGTGGACTGTGGAGATTAAATTTCTCGAAGTTCATACATAGCAAATATAAATAAAATGAATTAATGATCGTCGAATTATCTAAACTTTTCGATCCAAAGCTGGAGTGGGGATTATTACAAAATGTGTACTTGTGAAATAATTATACTCTTTTTTGGTGACAATATAATAACATATTACTCCAAATTGACTAGTCTATATCGATCGATTGGAATAATTTTGACAAGTACATCTGATGCAACTATTTTAATTTATATCATTTTAATCCGAGTTTTACGATTGATTGCAAGTATATTTTTTTTATAGTTGTTTTTTATGAGATTTGAACTCAACGCTTACTATAAATATTTGCATGTACATATTACTAAACTCATATTACAATCAATTATCATATGCCATTTTAATTTTTAATTTTTAATTTTTAAAAATTTGGTGGCTCGATTTATCTCATTTTTTATGTTTTTCAAAAATAATTTAACCTTGTCTTTAAATTTGCGAACAAAATTTTCAACATATGAAAGTAATAGATCATAGACACTAATAGAAAGATGATTATTTTCAATTTATTTAATATTTTCTTTAGAGGCATATAATTACTAGCTCTTAAGAATTTTTAAGATTGATCTAAAGGGACAAACCAGAGTCATCATCCTCGTCAAGTGTAGAAGTGTAAACAATGTACAATGACCAAATCAAACCAAAGACACCAAGTAGTATCCAACCAAGAAGGTTGTTGCTTAAACCAAATGGAAGTCCTGTCCCTTCTGTGCTCATTCTTTCATCCACCAATGCCTTGGCAGGTCCAGTTATCGCAACCATGGCTGCCGCAGCTCCCACTATGGCTCCCAACATTACTGCTTTTGGAATTCCACAACTTGTCTCTTTCGTCTCCTCTATGCTGCACATAATCCTGACCCTACTCGCCATTCTTGGCATTCCTATGATCAATTTGCATTACTCTACTTAGTCTATCGGTCAACCCAATCCAATAATGAATGAAAAAAGAAACTAGTTTATTTGCTTTTAACGCATTCGTAAATTACAAACTAACCGTTGGTTTAATGATATAAAAACATGATTTGAATTTCAGAGAAAAGGACCATTCAAAAAGAAGAGAATCGTTAATACGTACATTAATTTTGATAAAGACTATTGAATATATGGAAAAAAACATCTTGTTTACATAAATTATAAGATTTGAGACATAGTAATCTATAAGAAGTAACCAAGTGAATAGCATATACACTATGATGTCATTTGGGTTATATATAGCTTAATTGATTGAATGTATGCCTAATTAACTATGAAATTCAGGTTCAACTACTCAGTTTTAAAAAAAAAATATTTATACAGAACTGATATAATTTCTTACTGAGAACTGGAGTGGCCTGAAAATTGGTGGATCCCTTGAAGCTTGCATGGTGAACCAAATTCACCAAGTTGGTAGATGCGATTGTTGCCATTGTTTCGTTTTGCTGTTGCAGAAAACCAGCAACAAAACTATGCCAAATTCAAGAAAAGAGAAAATGGTAGATCATTTGGGTTGGGCTGATAATGGACAGAAATGCTTTGCATCCAAAATCTATACACAACCAATGAGTTTCCTCCACGTGTTGCCAGTCCAAAAAAATCAATTAAAAATAAATGCAAAAAACAAAAAAAAAATGAAAGAATAGAGACGTTTATGGGCAATAATGGGTATAGTTAAGTTGCTTGACCCAGCAAAGAAATGGATGATCAATGTCACTTTCTGGTGCTTGAATATTTGGATAAGCCTGTTGGGACGGTGACCCATCAATCCTGCGAGATGTACGCTCCATGGTCCGCACCATAGCAGTGACCCATCAATGTTTTTCTCGTGCAGATAGAGGGGCTGTTTGGTTGCTAGTTCTTTTAGTTGAGAACGAAAGTAGGAAATGAGAATCGGATTTTGATTCATCATTTACGGTTTGTTTGTTTTAATAGAAATAAAGAGAAAAGAAAAAAAAATCAAATCAAATTTTTCTTCTAGTACTCTATTGTTTGGATATGAATAAAATGATGGAATAAAAGAGAAAAGAATTAAAATAAAGAGAATTAGAAGGAATTAAAGCACGATAATATTTCTCTCTAAATTTAAGAGAATTGGAAGAAAATGAGGATAAAGTTATAATTTTGTCCTATGGTAAAACAGTATTTTGATATAGAAGGGAAATCTTATTTCCCTTATAATTGTGCTATGGTTTATGAGAAGAGAAAATTCATTTCTCTTCTGTCCTTTTCTCTCATTATAGTAAATTAAATTTCATTTCTCTTCTTTTTTTTCCTCTCTTTTAACATTTTTACCCAATTAGAGAATAGGAACCTACTAAAAGACGTTTATTAATCACATTATCATTATTCTATTGAAATTTATTTTCGATCTACCCAATTATGAAAGACGAGAGAGAGAAGGAATATTAAGAAAAAATTATCTTTGTTCGTTAAATATAAATACTAAGACAAACCTCAAGATGGCACTGGAGCTTTTTAGAAAGACAGAAGCAAAAGTGAAGATATATATCAACAAACCTCAAGAATAATAGGTAATTCACCCTTAATTTAAAAGGATTTATAATAAAAAGATTAGAAAATTGTTCGTTTTCTTGGACTAGAGATCAGCCGTTAAATTGATAACAACAAATTTATATAAGCACATCACACATACATTATTAGTCTTCACATTCCTACAATGAGTTCCCATTTTTTATTATTAAAATAAAAAACAAATCAACAGCTGCCTTTAATATTGGTCTTTGTATTGCATAAGGAGTTTTTTTTGAATAAACACTCCCTTTTCTTTAATTTTTTATTTTTTTAATAAAAAAATTCATTCTTCATTGTTCAATAAAATCATAATTAAGAATCAGAATAATAAAGATAGATGAACACATGTTGGACCAAATTTTATGCAATTTCAACTAAGCTCGTCACGAGAAAATCAAAGTATGGTTTGACTTTTCTTTGGTAGATAAATTAAAAAAAAAAAGACAATTAAAATGCATCTTTAAAACCATGTATATAATGCATACCAATCCATTTCCACTTATGAATCTCTCTCTCTTTCTGGTCAATATGTGCAATATTGCCTTGCTTGCATTATTAGGTTTTTTTCAGTAGCTAGATGTCACCTGAGTCAAAAAAAAAACAATTTTGGTACGTGTCGATCAGATATTTTAATTAAAATAACTTAGTATAATTAAATAATCTCTCAACTATTAGTATTAATCCTGACATTAATTCGATCCATCCCTAACTTTTTTTTCACTGTCATTAATTATTTATTGCTAAAATTGGTGAAACCTTAAGTTGGATTCTGCATATGAGTCTCCCTGTAGTAATAGGACCTTAAGTTGCTCAAATCTTTCGTCCTGTGAGAACTACTGTCTTCAAACGACCTGCAAATAGGATGACTCACTTGCTAATAAGAGTATCTCTGTGAATTGATCTTGTTCAGTTTTGATAGTCATTTAAGGAAATTAAATTCTAGAGAATTTCAAGGCCTCTTTAGTCTAGAAAATTTTCAAAAAATTCTTTAAATTTTCTTATTTCAGAATTACTTTACTGTATATCACCCTATGGGTGCCTTTGTTTAATGTATATTTAGTGAAATAGATTGTAGAAGTATATTGTATAATAAAAAATAGAAAGAATGTAAATTTTTTTAGATGCAAAAGGAGATTGCATAAAAAAAAATAGAGAGAATACATATCGATTTTGCAGATTGATTTTATACAAAAATATATACACAAAACAATTATATTTATTTTCAAATTATTATTTTATTGATCAACGTTCATTGATCCAAGTGGATGAAGACTTGGATAATAAAAGAAAGCGGAGTTTATGAATGCAAAAGAGATGAAGATTGTAAAGAGCCGAGAAAATGCTCAGATAAATGCAAGCAGACACTTATAGCACCGATGCAGAATGCCTATGTTAGCTTCATTATGTTCAATTCGTAATTCCAAGCCAACCACCACTTCCATGAAATAAACCTCTTCTGATCAGTTAGATGATGTTAATTGTTTGACTGTACCTCAAACCTCATACTGTAAAATGTATTTCTATTATCACGATGCAATAACTTTAATGAAGCAAACGATGCAAACGACAGTGTAGTTTTGCAGCTCCAACTCTAATGTTCACTTGTCCAATTCTAATATTCACTACCAACCATGGTGCAGATCATGAAAACGACTCTTCTCTCAAAGAATGAGATGAAGTTTGTAGATAGAAGCACTGTCGCGCCATCAATGAAAACGACTCCTCCCTATGCCGGCACACCATTGGATGCTAAATTCTTTCTTCTACCACTGTTTTGTGAACATCATTGTTGTTCCTCAGCCATATCACTGTCTCTTTATGCTCCATACTTTCAGGCTCGCATCTTGTTATCTTTACTCAACTTATACCATTGGCGACACTGAAAAAAAATTAGCAGTTAGAATCTGGATAAGGAATCCACCAGTCAGAGAAATTTCTCTCTCTTCCTCCCTCTCTATCACACATGCGTGAGCGCGCTCACGCACACTCACACAAAAGCAAACACACACATATATATATGTAAGAGCTCGAGCAAACTGGTATGACAATGCAACTTACACTAGGACGGTCAAAATGTTCATCGCACGCATCACATAAATCTAATGACACCAGCCGAAGCATTGGCAACGGCAGCAATTAAGAAGACATGTTGGCAGGTGTTACTTAACTGCTAGAGCTCATTTATGAAAATGAAAAACAACATGAGCTTGAAAATACTCCACCAAGACTAGCTGTGAAGCAGCATCAACTATGAAGCTTCTGCCCATCCCCTTACCCTGCACATTTTGATGAGTGTGATTACAGACTACTTGTGAAGCAACAAAATTCTATTAGATCGAGTTTAGTTTCGTGAGGAATATAAGGGCACCAGTATTCCATGACACGGTGAAAAACCAACTAAAGGAAATTATGGTGTTAAAAAGGTGAGCTATGACAAACCCTCTGGTAATACAACTTCAGAAGTTGATGATATTTTCATTTAAATGGATGTGCAACCTCTAACAAGATTGCAGTAACAGGTTATAGGGAACTAAAAAATAGAAACTTCCGCTTGATAATATCATCCAAGAAGCATAACTTTGTTTCTGAATTAGATCCATATCCCCAAATGAGGTAGAGAAAGGCTGCTACATAGCACATGAGATGTACGAACAAGCAGAAATAATTTGCTTCAAATGATTAAATGCTAAGCACTAAGCAGAATTGAGTTCCTTGCGTTCAAGCAATGAAAGTTCATTCACGTATGGGAAGCTTTCAACAAGAGTCTTCCAATGACCATTGGTCATCCAAGGAGTCACCCTTCAAACACTTCAAAGAAGGGTTTCGAACATATGATGTCAGCTAGAGTATCTCCAGAAATCTGCAATTTTACAGGCACAGTGACATTTAGGTTGGGTGGAACCGCGTGAAAAGAAACAATTGATATTTCACTCTCATGGAAAACAGAACCCAATGACGAACCAAAGAATAAGGAGAGAACATTGTCATCAAGATGAGTGACCCTCAAACATAGGCTCTTATATGCATGACGCTTTAGAAACACACATAGAGAATTTCTCCCAACACCTGAAATAATTTCAATTATAACACTAATGAGTATTAGTCACCAATATAAATCTCAAAAAACATCAATGTTAAGTAAATTTGACCAGAGTTTAAGTTAACAAAACAATGTCAAATTTTTATTTATCTAGGTGAATGAGACAAAGAAGATACTCACCTCAGCAGCCGCCCATATGAAGTGTTTTGAGCTTACATGTGGATGGCATGCCTCTTGTGTCATCATGAGAATGAGTGAGGTTCCGCAACTTTGGTTGGCAAGGGCAGAAAATGAATCCTCCCCAAAAGAAGTATCACAGACCAAAAGTAAATCTAGGCCATCGCACCCGCTTATAAGATTCGATATGCCCGAATCCGATAATAAAATACACCCTTCAAGATTTAGATATTGCAGGGAAGCACATAGTGGTCTGATATACTGGGGTTATAGTCTGGCAAGCAACTAAAAGTTAGAAACTACCTTCATGAATTAGCTTACCACATCAGCATCTAGATGCAAAATCTAACATCAGGATGACAAATTTGCTATAGCTCGTTTTTTTTAAGACAAAATTAAAAGTTCGTGAGATATTTCTTAATCGAACCAAAACTTTTATTTTCTAAAATTAACTTAACTTTTTATTAGGTATTTTTCTCTCCCATCAAATTTCTTAAGAGATGGTTCAGACCCCAAAATGGTATGCACGAAATGAAAAATTTATAAAGGAAAAACGTGCACAGCATAATTTCCCCGATTCTTGTCCCAAAAATATTTAAACTCTTCTATTTTCTTGGAAAGTTCAAACGAAACTTTTGCTATTAATGGGATTTATATATTCATAGACTGATTATATAGAGCAAAAACAACATACAGTAAAGCCAGCCATAAAAAGCCACGGCAAAGCCACTACAGGGGTGAGCAAAGAGGGAGAGGGAGGCGGAGAAGATCTAGCAGCAAAGAAAAAAAAAATGGAAGTAGCAAGAAAAATTTTCGAAAGAGTGTACTGTGAATTTTAGAGATGAAAGAAGTAAGGCAGAAGAGGCAGTGGTAGGGCATGGATTATAGAGACTGCTAGAAAAACTTTGTATAGAAGTAATGAATAATAGCTTAATCACTGCTTAGAGCCGCCATTGCACTCTTGAAAATAAGAGAAGCAATCTTAAAATTTTTCTATCAATGTTGATGATTTTGTCTTGTTTGTTTTGTTGATTTCACAATTCAGCTGTGAGCTCTGTTTTTGAGAGGATCACGGAATCGTCAAACGGCATGATTATTCTTAAATTAGTTGTATTTTTATGAATTTAATTTGAAATTTATATATACATAAGTAAGAAAGCTAAATACATGGAGTTTACTTTTTTAATATTTAACGCTTTTTATAACTGATATTTCGTATTATATTTATCTAACAAGTGACTTTACCATAAATAATATATGTCTTATTCAGTTTTTTAAATATATAACTGAAATATAATCTAGATATTCAAAATATTATGTATATTTTTTTTCAAAATTTAATATAATTTTTTTACAACTATATGATATTTATATTCATATAATTTTTATATTTTATATATTTTTTAATTTAATACAACTTTTTTATTATAGTATTGAATATTTATAAGAAAATAAAAATAAATTTATATTATCCTGATAACGTGCGGCAATAAAACTAGTTAAGCATAAAACAACAAAAATGAATGAAATAAAAGAAATTTGGCGGATGTTGAGACACCATAGTGGTACGGGATTGGTGTATTTTACTTGTAAGCATTTTTGAGTTTTGACTATGATAATAGGTGATGCGATTCTTAAATTTACAGCTCCCGACTATTGTTTTGTCTGTTTAAGGGGTTTAAGGAATTGCCAAATGGAATGATTATCCAAAATTAATTATATTTTCATGAATTTATTTTGAAATCAAATTTCTGTATAAAATAGTAAAATGATTGATTTATGAAGTAATTTTTGGTGTAGATTCTTTCTTTAGCCTCTACAAGCGAAGGACTTTCTCAAGTCAAAAAAAGAAAATTATCAAATGATGGCATGGGATGAACACAAAAACCGGTAAATTCGGTCGATTGGAATAATATAATTTCAAATTTTAAAAAATTGAAATAAAATAAATTAACCAAAGATTTTAAAGCTTTCAACTGAACTACACCAAAATATATTTTGAATATTAATAAAATCTAACTATTAAACATAATACAAAACTGGAATTAATGGCGTACGTTTCGTCTATACAAAACTTTGATATTGCTTATTTTCAAGTCAATACAAAGTAAGTCGAAGAACCACGTATAAGTTTCCTTGTCCTCCTTCGACTTGACATTTTGCGCTTGTTAATTTGGCAGGTTTGGCTTTAGTTTCGGTGTAGATTTGAGTTTTAGTTGGGTTTGGTTTGGCTTCTTTGTTGATTTTGAGATATTAATAATCCGGCAATTTTCATCCGACTCCTCCATCCGATTATTAGATTTCAAGTGTTTTGCATACAACTCATCCACTGCTTTAGTTAGAGCTAGTGATAAAATCAGAATAAAATTTACTTCGGATTCGATGACAAATAAAATAATAGTATAAAATTTGATATTTTAGATATTATAATATTTATATAATATATTTCAAAGCAAAAGTGTATAGGAAAAAATATATTATGTATAATATGTCAATGTCTCATATAAATACATATAATATACTCTAAATACACTATAAATAAATCATAAATAAGTCATATATATGTAATATATTTTAAGAGACCACTAAAATCGAGAGGACTCACGTGACCCCTCAACCTTCCAAGATCATCCCCTTGCTAAATCAGACACCATGATAGACGACGAAGCCCCCTTGTGGGTATCCTTGAAGTTGGTTTAGGTGGTGCATCCAACACATGATTATTACATTGATCAACGATTGGAAATTATCCAGAGAATCAACTCGTCTAATCTGTTTATGACCACTAGCAACTCCAGATGAAGAAGTAGAAGTTGGGATAGAGGAGGGGTTTAGGTCCCCGGGAGGGCAGTTGCAGCTGCCAAAGTTTGACTAAACCATGCTGAAAAAGTTAAAGAGTTACGCTAAGTTATCATGTTCGTAATTAAATTTAATAGCAAAGGAGAAGAAAGAGACCAAATAAGATTGATTTTCACAACAAAAAAGATTTAGTAAATTTCAAAGATGAAATAGATTAAACTATCTTAAATAACCTTATGGTATAAATATATAACTATACATAAGTAAAGAGTAATGTTTGGTGTTTTGATTTAACGTCAAGACAAAAAAAACTTACCTCGAATCAATACAAATTACGAAATTGTTAAGACTATTTAAGTAAACAGGCAAAATAATTTTATAATTTGTGTCTATTTAAAATAAGTGAACAAGAAAACTTGTATTGAGTGAAAACACTCTATTTTTCCATAACTAAATAAACAACTTCAACTACGGTTTCAGACAAGTACTCACCAAATATTAAACACACGAACTCGGTGTGGTTCACATTAACACGCACAAACCCACAACCATACATAACAGACAACCAACAACAACGACAACCCCGAAACCAACGATGACTCTCTAATTAACCCTCCTCTTTCCACATCCTCGGATCTTTCTCTAATTCCCACACATCAAAGATTGGTTCTTTGATTTTGTCCGGTCAGTTCTGTTAATGAGTTCGGAACTAAATGTGGTGTAGATAGCGAGAGTTGGAGAGGTTTCGTGGTGACATGGCAGGACAGGTTGTGAAAGTCAATAGAGAGATTATAGAGGCATGCTTGACATGTCCTCTTTGTCATAAGTTGTTAAAAGAAGCTACCACTATATCCTTGTGTCTTCACACTTGTGAGTC
>CAODLS010805735.1:0-23363 GCA_948243855.1 Flueggea neowawraea | reverse complement strand
GTCTCTTGCTTTGTATTTCCTCTCTGGGTCCAAATACTTTGCTTTGATTTTCTCTGCAATAATTTTTGATGTTGCTTGTCTTTGGTTATCAATCCTGTCTTCTATTGCACGTGTGTATGTTGTTGAATCTTCTTATGATGAACATTGTTGTGTTGTTTTTCTTTGCTGCCCTTATACTCCACTTGCAATTTTTCCATGGCAAATCAAAGCGTATTCTCTCTTGCAGGATTTTTGTATCTTGAACTGAAAATTATGTCTGATAGCATAGAGAGAGAGGACAGTCTTCAATGTCTCTTTGTTTTTGTATATTTGACCAACCTCAACATGTAGTTGATTTACATCCCAAATTATGTTGCTGTCATAGTATTTTTCCTTGCTCTCCTTACTCTCTTCTGAGTTTATGACTTGTTTGCTCAACATTCTACCATATTCAGTAATATCGGAACATACTTCCAATTCTTCTGCATGCACTAACTGTGTGTTTTGCATTGTTGCTGATGACTCGCTTAGAAGACGTTGTAAAGTTGTAAGTGATGTTGATTGATTAACTGTTAGTTGCAGCAGATTTTGCAGAGTACTCACACATATTGGGTACGTTGTAACTTCAGTAGTTCCTTTTCTAACTTCAAAATAAAATTCAGAACTTTCTTGATCATCTATTTCCATTGGTTCAAAACCTTCTTCAAGTTGGAATTGAATAACCAATTTTGTTTCCTGGTTTACATGAAGTATTTTTTTCATGATTGTCAACAAATCTTCATAAGTGCTATCACAATTCAGAATATCTCCTTTCTTGTTGAAATTTGTAAAATTCCAGTTTTCATCCCACCTTCCATTATAATAAACTAGAACAAGTACGTTCTTCATCCCTATGCAATATATAGTACTAAACGTAATATAAACATATTGTAAACTATATATATCAGTAAAAAAATTAAAAAATTAAAATAATGAAATTTATGTATTTGCACATCTTAATCATCTTTATAACATGCTATAAACTCAATATAAACAAATTGCAACTATATATATCTGTGAAAGCTTAATGCATATCTACACTATTAGATGCATTTGATTATTGATTCAGTTTAGTCTGTTTTAAAATAATATGACTTTGATAAACTATATTGTTTGATGAACTATTAGATGTATTTGTTGGGTATAAGGTTAAACTATTTGAAACTACAATATTTAAATGTTTTTGTTGACAGATCTTGATTTCTTTGCAATGATACATGATGTGAGATTTTTTTTCTTTGAATTATGAAGTTACCTCACACTCTAGATTTTGATTTTTGTGTTCTCTGTGTAGTGTCCTGATGATGATTCTGCCTCTCTATTTTTTCCTCTTCAATCTCCTGTCTTGATATTGATTGCATGTTTGCGCTTTTGATTAAATTCTGAAATCTGATCTTCAACTTCTTCGCTGTTGATTTATGTGTCTTTCGCAGGAAATCAATGGATAGACAACTATCATCTTCTTGATTTATTGTTCTGTTTGGAAGCTCGTCGATATACGATTTCTTGCTATTGTGCGACTGCTTTAATTGGTAGTGAGTAATCTAGGTTTTGTCTCTAGCTGTTAGTGTCACCTTCTAGCTGTTTAATTTGAGTTGTTATAAGCGCGCGCATCAGTTAAATTAGTGCGCATGATTAAGAATGCTTCACGCGGCTCCCAATAAGATTTTGCAGGATTCCCCTCCCACTCCCCCTCCCCCTCCCCCTCCCCTATAAGTATGATTTCCACCACTCTTCAAATCTATGTGCCTTCTACCCAAGAACACACTCAGACCTCTACCAATAATACAATTGACTTGAACGTTGGAGAGTTTTTCAGGCACCAACCAATCTCCTCTTTCTTTTGCCTTTGCAGGATCTCAAGTGTTCATGATTGCCCATCTTCCACCTGGGAGATTATTGTTAATCTGAGGTAACAACACAAATAATCATTATTTGTCATTGGCAGAGGCACATTGGGATAAGGGGTAAGCCCCGTCCTCCTCTCGCCCCCAATTTTTATTTTTTATTTTTAGACTTTCTTTCTATACTTTTTTTTATTTTAGCTTGTAATATAGTTTTACAAAATTAATATAATTTAATTCTTGAAGTTCATATACGGCTCCATATAAAAATTCCAAACTCAAAATTCTATTTTTTCCAAATATTTTTTTATCCTTCCACTTATTATGATAAATCTACTTTCTAAATGAAATCAAAAGTTATTTCTAATTAAAAATATTATTTGTTTTAAATTATTCAAACCATAAAAATTTTATAAGAAAAAAAGATATTAATTCAATATTTAGTACCATCTTTTCGATTATAATATACCAAAAGAAAATTTTTCTTAAATAATTTAATAGTCAAGCGAACTTTTTTTAATTTTTGTCTAAATTTTTCAAAAATATAAGAAATTTCAAATTCAAAATATTTTTGTGCAAAAAATATAAATTTTATATTTAAAATTAGTATTATTACTTATAAATTATTTAATTGTTGAAAATGTACTTTTTTTTAATGGCTGTCACTGTTCTTCGTTTTATTTTTTTATTCTTAATTTCAGTTCTACTCACTGATGATGTGTGTCTGACCTCACAATACAATAACATATACTTCATTAAATCAACAAGTATTGGCGGGTGGTATTATAATAAGGACTCTAAAAAGAGTTTTATTGAGGACTCGAGTTACTTAATTTAAAATGATGATTACTTAATTATACCTCTAAAAGTTACTTAATTTTAGATGTCGTTACTTAATTTAACCACTGATTACTTAATTTTATGATAAATTAAATAATTATGATTGTTACTTAATTATTACTAAAATTATTTAATTTAAATCTCAATTAATTAATTTATTAAAAAAAATCTCATTAAAAATTCTTTTTAAGAATCTTTATTGTAATAACACCACATCCATATAAGCAGTTGAAGTGTTTTGTTTTCCATATACGAAGGTCATGAAACTATCCTGACACATTTATTATGTATCTTCCAGAGCTAAATTTGAGCTTCAGAAAGAAAATAATATAGTAAAATAATAACAAGCTATATTGACATAAATACATCGTAAATATGAAAATGAAATAGCCGATAATACGGTCCATCTGAAACCAATATGTAGTTGAGAAATTGACAAGACTATTTGCTAACTTTATTTTCCAACTGCCACTCCTTACTTCTTAAATATAGAACACTATACATCAATCCAATTGCAATCCTCTTGCTGATTTTTTTTGTCAAACAAATAATCGAATTGCAAAAAAAAACCAATTGCAATTCAATAAGTTTTTATGGTTTAGTAGTAAGTGTTATCTTTAATGCTAAATAATTAATTTTCAAATTAATAAACTTATAGACCAATATTATTGGATTTAAGCTAAAAAACAGGTCCACTTATCAAAATTAATTAGTTAATTAAATGTTAAAAATAATCAACTCATTTTATATATTTTATTGTCTAATCATAGAATATTTAAGTTCTATTTTCCTTTTCTAAAATATTTGTCTATCTAATTAATATCAGTTCGCTCAAGTGATATTAGAGTTAGTCCAGAAAGACTTCTACCAAGTAGGGCTCAGTCTTACAATCTTGTCAAAATGTCATTGTCGTTTGAGCGGCCAATTAAATTAAATCTCTCTATATATATCATATGGGTATATGAAAAATAGAAACATCATCTATTAGGAAACCTATCAAAGGAAAAAATGGCAGGGGTTGTTGAGGACGAAGAGAGTAACTTTGTAGGAAGCAGAGTCCAACCATTTTCCTATACTCCAAAGCAAGTCTTCATTTTCTTTTAAACAAATAAATGTACTCTCTTTTCATTTCGCATTTTCTTGTTAACAAGAGACTGACCTTTCCATCTTCTCTGGTTTTGTTTACCAGACCAAATGAGCAATGTAATGAGAAAACGAAGCAGCAAAATGGAACTACACTGAGCAGGGTATTAGGTTTAGAAGAGCTTGTTTCTTTAAACGTAAGTATGCTCTTCAATTTTTGGCATACTTAAAGAAATGGTGCGACGTAAAATTGAATTTTTGCATTAAGGTGACTCTGCCGCTTACAATATCCATCTGCCGCAAATATGATCTTCACTTTCACATGCATTTGGATCAGCCAATTTAGGCATAAAACTGAATTGTAGTGAATTTTGGCATTAAGGCGACTCTGCCATTTACGATACTCATCCGCACCAAGTATGATCTTCAATTTCACATGCATTTGGATCAAGCTTATTTAGGCTAATAACTCATTTGGAGTAGCCTTTTTTCTTTCACAAGCTAGAAATAATTCAAATATGCTCTGCATGTGAAATATTATTATTGCATCTTAACTGTGCTTTGGTATAACTAAATATAGCTATTGATTACTGAATTTTTCATGTTGCCAAAAATAAGGCATGGAGAGCATCAGTAGCAGAGCTTCTTGGCACAGCAGTGTTAGTCTTTGCAATGGATACAATAGTCATCTCTTCATACGAAACAAACACAAAAACACCAAACCTCATAATGTCCATCCTAATTGCAATAACAGTTGCAATTCGACTGATTGCAACATCTCCGATCTCCGGTGGCCATATCAACCCTGTGGTCACCCTGGCTGCGGCCTTCACGGGCCTAGTCTCCTTCTCTCGAGCCTTCATCTACATCCTAGCTCAATGTGCTGGAGCTATTCTGGGTGCATTGGCACTGAAAGCTGTTGTTAACAGCACAATTGAACAAACATTCTCACTTGGTGGTTGCACTCTCAAGATTATTGCGCCAGCCGGGCTTTGTGGCTTGAGATAATTTGCATATTTGTGTTCCTTTTCTCTTCAATATGGATGGCATTTGACAAACGCCAAGCCAAGGCCTTGGGAAGAGTTATAGTTTGCTCCATTGTTGGGCTCGTAGTAGGTCTCATCGTGTTTATATCCACGACTGTGACGGCGAGGAAAGGCTATGCCGGAGTTGGGATGAACCCTGCAAGGTGTCTTGGTCCAGCACTAATTAGAGGTTGCCATTTGTGGAATGGTCATTGGGTTTTTTGGGTTGGTCCTGTTGTTGCCTGTATTGCCTTTTTTGTGTATACTAGGATAATTCCACGTGAGAATGCTCATGCATGATGATGAAAACTAAGACTTTGTAGTAGTATATCTTCAAAACCACCCCTCTGAAGTAATGTAAATTGCAATCTAAGAAATTAGGAGTCATTGCAGTTTCATGGTGTTAACTGTTGAAGAAATGTTCCTTGGACTTTGGAGCCAATACTTTGGCATGTGACGTATCCATTGATCACTTCAAGTAAAAGTCAGTAATTACCTTCATTGGCCATATTATTAAGGATCAATAATATTTCATCACAATAAACTCAATTTCTCTGGTTCAACTTTCTACTCATGGCGGTTACCATTTCCATCTATTTCTCCGAATGTCATCTATCTTGCTCTCTCTGTTCGTAACAAAATAAGTTTTCTAGATGACACTTGTTAGAAAAACAAGTGTGAATAATGAGGAGTCTCACATCGGAGAATTGTGGTGTGTGCGACTTAAAATTTTGGATAAAAATGTGATATCACGTTCATTTGTGTGCTACTTTACTAGACCCACGCGAGAGGCGGTTTTCTCTGGGACTTCTCCCTGGGACTCTCTGGGTCCTACGAGATTGTTGTTAAAACAACAATGTATTCGGATTGGTCATTGGATGAGATATAACAATCAATTGTGACGAATGAATTAAACCAATTTTGCAAACATTATTCAGATTGAAAACAACATTCCATTGATTTTTCTTTTTAAGTTCAAAACTTTGTTATCTAACATCAAATAAAATGATGTTTTAAAAAAACTTTTGTCAGTCTCTCATATGGTGAGTTGAACTTAACTTCAAAGTTGACCCAAAAGAAAGGAAGGAACCGCTTGAAATTTAGACGAAACCGACACCTGTTATGATCACTAAGGAGATATGATTAAGCTATGATCGTCATTAAAGATATGCAATCAAATGGTGGAAACTAATATGATACAAACTGATCTTACTATGAGTTTTATTTTTGACTATATATATGAAGACTTCTTAAAACATGATATAGAGAGAATTTTCCCCTTTTCTCACCCACCAAACAAGAGTATTATCTAGTTTAAATCCAAATTAGTCTAGATAGGTGATTTAATTACAAAAAGACGCATTAATTTTTTGTTAAATATCTTTCTATTTCGCATGGTATGGATACTGTTAAAATACGTTTTGAATTTTCCAAGATCAAAATTTGCAAGCCCTTTATCTTTGCCATTATCTTGCACCATACCACATGTAATTTTCTCCGTGGAAGCTGCTTGAATCACATGGCAAATGAGAGTAATTTCTAGCCAAGTATTTGGCCGGTGGCGGTTCAGATCTGTCAAAACTCTCTCTCTCTCTTTAACACATATCTAATCAATTCTGTTCAAATGATCTAAAAGTTGAATATTTAACAGAACAAAAACTAGGTGGAAAAGTAATTTCAGAAACAAAAAGATCCAGTACAACAATAAAATTTACAGTATACGGCAATATACAAAAGATGCACGTAGGATGCAGTGTTCCTTTTCTCTTCAATATGGATGGCATTCGCCATTAGCCAAGCCAAACCCTAAGGAAGAGTTATAGTTTGCTCCATTTTTGGGCTTGTAGTGGGGCTCATCGTGTTCATATCGACGGCGGTGACGACGGCGAAAGGTTTTGCCGGAGTTGGGATGACCCCGGCAAGTTGTCTTGGGCCAACACTGATTAGAGGTGGCGTTTTGTGGAATGGTCGCTGGGTTTTTTGGGTTGGTCCTATTGTTGTCTGTCTTGCCTTTTTGTGCATACTAACTTAATTCCACGTGAAAATATTCGTGCATGATAATGTAAACTAACACTTTAAATGGTACTATAAATGTTTTAAACCCTTCTCAAGTAATGTAAAATGCAATGTAATAAATTAGCAGTCATTGCAATTTCATGGTGTAATAGAAACGTTCTTGGAGCCAATATTTTGGCATGTAATGGTATCCTTTGAGTTTGATCACTTCAAGCAAAAGTCAGTACTGATGTTCATCATCTATCTTGCTCACTCTGACGTTAAACCATCAATGGATGATCTCTTCATTCGGATAGGGTGAGATGTAACAATTGTGTATGGATTAAGTCAATCTTGCAAACATTATTAGATTGAAAACAATTCATAAATTTGTCTTTTTAAGTTCAAAAAATTTGTCAGGGTTCTCATATGGTGAGTTGAGACTTACTTCAAAGTTGACCAAAAGAAAGAAAGCAACCAAATGAAATTGAGACCAAAGTGACACCATGTACTTAAGATCATTAGGGAGATACGATCTGTATTGTTAGAAGATATGCAATCAAATGGTGCAGACATGACGCGAACTGATATTAATTATTATTATGACTTTAATATATATAATGTAATAAAAAGAAATTCACTTGTTTCTGGCGAACCAGTGCACAATCGGCATAATATAATTAAAAAATATCTAGAGCATACGTATGATTAAAAGGTGAACAAATATTGACTTTTACACTAAAGAATTAACTAGTGGAATGCCTTTCGAGAATCATATGAAGAACACATGAACACACAATCTGTAAAAAACTTAAAAGTGGTATTCAGTTTAAGTCTTAATCATAACATTTATAAAAATGAGGATGCGAGATGAAAAAATTTTAGTTATTTTTATCCCTTTTTTAATTCTAAATTATCACTTTCATAATAACTAACACATGTTAATATCTATATTACTTATGTTATTTCTTAATTTAATTAGACAATAATTCCAATTAAATTTCTATATTCTATTTTATTTGAGCAATTGTTAGAGACTGCATATCACATAAAAATTGTATTCATGATTTTTTAAATAAGATAAGTGCATTCATTTAAAAATTAGATGAACATATAATTTTATTTTTAAATTAATTTATGACTAGGATAATTATTAGTTGAAAATCATATCTACCTACCTATCTACTAATTATTAATTATTTAGCTATCTATTAATTATAAGTGCTATGATATAGATGTATAGATGACTATAATAAAAAACATTACTAAATAAAAAATATCTTATTTCAATTTCTAACTTGAATTGCCAAGTCATCTCCACAAAATGACAAACAAACATATAACATCTTTCAACTATTTATTATGTTGTTGCTAGATCTTATCACATCTTTAATTAGTTAAACAACACTGCATGTCAATTAATTTTCAATATAATCTTTTACGAACTTATACTTCTTGCACGTACATATTGAATATCAAAATTTCATGATTTTGTTTTTTTAAAAGGTATAATAATATTTCATACCACTTGGTATATTTAAGAGATGGCATATATTTGATACCATTTTTTAAATTTTAAAAAAACTAAATTAAATGTCTTGATTAATATTATCTGATTTCAAATGCCATATCTACGTTCTTCTCTCTCAAGATTCAAGGATTCAAACAACAATCATTCTCAAGATTATTTAATATTAATTCAAACGACAATCTATTTGTTGGCACATATATCTATTCTACCACCAAAATAGGATTTTTATTCAAATCAAGATTTTTTCCGTATCAACTGAAAGTTATATATATATTTGCAATTATGTATACTAGTTACTTAATTCTTATAGAAATATTCTGCTATTTTTGTATCATTATGTGTCTGCTATTTAAAAATTATACTAATCTATTTCTCTCTTCTCTAACATGCTAATGTAGTTTTTGTGTTCAGGATGAGAACCAATGAGATTTAGTGTCTAGCTTATGTAAAGTTGTATCAGGAAAATGATATGATAAGATTTCAGCTTCATTGTTCTTTTTTTTATTAAGAATAATTTTCTTTTTGACAGAGATCAAGTATGATTGTTAATCGATGAAAACTCCTGGAATATTAGAATTACGACAAGAATCAATTTGATTATGACCCATGTCATTCCGATTTCCTATATAATCGATTCCGATTTTAATTGATTTTTTTAACCAAACGACCCCTAATTAACAAAACACAAACAAATTTGCTCTAAAGAAGATTAAAACTTGAAATCTTTTTACCCATAAAATAATAACTCAAATTATTGAGCCCATATTCGTGGAAGATAATGTATACGTGCACCAACTTTAATGAAAGTCATATTTTAAAAAGAAAGGAAAAAGATGCCCATGACTTAGGGGATGTGATGAATACGCCATGATCTGTAGATAAGATATTAGATATGAAATTAATGCAAAGTGTGACCGAATTGATTGTTCGTGCATTAATTAAGTAACTGTTCGAAGAAAGCATTCCTTGCTTTCACATTTTAACTAAATATATTAAAACAAATAAAAATTAAATTTCATTAAAAAATGTTAGTATATATTATAAAATCAAGTAGATGTCGAGAAGTAGCCGATAATATAGTTAAATAAATCAATTAACTAAAATCAAGTGATGTCAGACACAAAAATTAATATATCTGTTTGTCAGATTGTGAAGATTCTTCGCTTCCATTCCCTATATAAGGACTGACTAATGAGAACTATTTCACAGAACAGAATTGAATCCAAACAAGGTCTTAACAAGGGCAAAAAAAAAAACTATGGCTGCTAGTTCTGTTGATGAAGAGAGCCAAATTAGTGGCATCAGAGTTCAACCTTTTGCCTCTACACAAATGCAAGTCCCACAAATTAACTCTTCCATTTCCATTTTTAGTTCAGTTTTTTTTTCCTTTTTTAGGTGTTAGGATATGGAAGCTAATGTTTATGTTCTTTGCAGGGTGCAAAATGAGGCGGTGAAGAAGCATCATAATGGCAGTTCATTGAGCAGGATTTTGGGATTGGAAGAGTTCTACTCTTTGAATGTGAGTATAATAAAAAAATTTACAATTTTTGTTTTTATTTGAAGTAGCCGATATTTAAATGCAAGTTTCATTTACCGAGTTCTAAAGTTTCTTCATTCTTCTTAGATATCGGATCAACTTATTTGAGTCAACTTTTAAGAGGGGTGAATATTTTTTTACAAAAAACGAATTTCTCTATACTTAAATTTTTTTGTTTGTAGGTTCTGGATACTTAAATTGAACTCCAGATCTTTTCTTACCGCTCTAACACAACAGTTGCTAGTAGTTTATAACCTTTTTCTTGCTCCTTAATTAATGAAGTGAATATTTCATGAAAAAGACTCAAAGCTTTGGCACTCATAAATTTATTTATTATGCAAATGATTTTTAAGACTCACATCTACTGTTGGGTAACAAAATTATCACGTATGCCTCAGAATGTAAATAATAATAATAAGAAGAACACCAACTTCTTATAGGCTTGATATTTGTTTCCTAACATAGTGGTGTTCAATTATTCAGGTATGGAGAGCGTCATTGGCAGAAGTTATTGGCACTGCTGTACTAGTGTTTTCACTTGACACAATTGTTATTTCAACTTTGGAGACACCAACAAAGACACCAAACCTTATATTATCATGCCTTGTTGCTTTCATTGTAACCATCCTGCTTCTTGCTACCTTTCCCATTTCTGGTGGCCACATCAACCCAATTATCACCCTCTCTGCCTTCCTCACTGGCCTCATTTCATTCTCTAGGACTCTCATTTACATTCTGGCTCAATGTGTTGGTGCCATTTTAGGTGCATTAGCACTCAAAGCTGTTGTCAGTGACAACACTGAAACCACATTTTCACTTGGTGGTTGCACTCTCACTGTTGTTACTCCCGGCCCAGATGGCCCAATTGTCACTGGGCTCGGCACGAGCCAGGCCCTTTGGATTGAGATCATTTGTGGGTTTGTGTTTTTGTTTGCTTCAGTTTGGATGGCCTTTGACCATCGCCAAGCGAAGGCCTTGGGCCGGGTTACTGTTTGTGTAATTATCGGTGTTGTATTGGGCCTTCTCGTGTTTGTTTCAACTACAATGACCGTGACGAAGGGCTATGCTGGAGCTGGGCTCAACCCAGCTAGGTGTTTGGGCCCAGCAATTGTTAGAGGGGGCCATCTTTGGAATGGCCATTGGGTGTTTTGGGTTGGGCCAGGTGTTGCTTGTGTGGCATTTGCTCTCTACGTAAAGGCCATTCCACGTGAGCATTTTCACACCATAGAGCATTAAGTTAATGCTGGAAAATCATATGCAAGTAATACTAGATCTTTATAAGCTTACTTTTTAAACTCTATTTATTTGTCTTTTGAAATTCAACATCAATAAAATTTATATTCTTAATCTTTAGAATTTTGAGACACAACTTAGTTGTAATTCATGATACGTATTATTAAAATTTATAATATATAGAATAATATTTCATATGTCTAGATAAAATATGGAAAAGAACTAAGTAATTGTTATGAAAGTTATGCATTAAATGGATGTCTATTTAAGTGCATTGATTCTTTAATTTTAAGTCGTGAGTTACATAGGTCTTATTGAATGAAGACTTTTAACTCTTCAGTTAATTAAATTTAATGTTGAATGAAGACATGCATTTACCACTCTTATAAATAGGTATTCATATGTGGTATTGATATATCAATTACAAAGAGATTAATAACTAATATTCTCCCTCATTTCTCCCTTTATATCTCTCTTCTATTCATTTCTCTTTGATTTAGTTTTTAAACTTTCTATATTTGATTATTAGTTTTACAACACGTTATCAGCACGAGCTTTAACCACTATTCTCATAGGTATTATTATTTCCAAAACATCCAATCGAACAACCATCTCTGGTTTGTGCTTTGTTTGTCTTTATATTTTGTATTTCATTTCCTCTGATTATAGTTCTTTTATTTCTTATTGATTTCTATTGATATTTTGCATATGTTAATAACCTCAGTTTGTTCTTATAATAAAAATGGACGAGATCACCATCATGTTTGTATAGTGCATGCAATCATACTATATAATTACCAAATATATATGTACGTAATTTTTTTAAAAAAAAGTTCATTTAGTTTGTTCCTTTGTTATATATATATATATATATATATTTCTATACATTCATTCATGTTTCATATAAAGTAATATATTCATATGTTTGATATATTGATGAATTATTTTATTGTTAGTATATATGAACATAGTTCACAATATGTAATTTAATTTTCACATTCTTCTACAACCGTTTGGTAGAATATAATTAATGGTATACATTTACAAGATGTTAGCAACTAATTACATTCTTATTTTGTTTCTAACATATTGATTCGATAGGTTTAGTTTATTTGCTTATTAATAAATCTTTTAATATTAATCATAACATACATAACACATTACTATAATTGTTATGTTGTATTTGTTTAAATTTAATAAGATGCATAAGTTTACGGTTTTTATAGTGTGTTGTATATTTTAATAAAAATTCAATATTGATTACTTTTGTTAAGCTATTACCCATCAATATCCATTAATATTTATATCATTTTGATTTATGAAGAAAAATGGGGAGCACAAATAACTTAATTGGTGGTAATGAAAGTGGTGAAGCCCTTTGTTTGGCGGATAATGCCACAACACACACCATTCTCAAAGATGAAAAATACTTTTCTCAGCTCATTTTAGCTGAAGCTAATGTTAGCATAATATCTGGTATTGCTAATCTTATTGAAGGAACCAGAAGAGCTAGTTTCTCATTGCCCAATGATACCAAGTTCATAATAAATGATGCTCTATTTTCTAGTAGATCAAAAAAATTCTCTTGAGTTTCAGAGATATATGTCAAAATGGTTACCACATTGAGACAACGAATAAAAATGAAGTTGAATATCTTTACATCACGTCTTTTGTCTCGGACAAGAAACATGTGTTGAAAAAGTTATCAGCATATTCTTCTGGATTATATTACACTTTTGTAAAAGTGATTGAGTCCAATATGGTGATAAACAAAGGACCATCAAATCCAAGGGATTTCATTGTTTGGCATGATCGATTGGGTCATGGGTTCGATAATGATGCGAAGAATTATAAAAAATTCATATGGGCATCCCTTGAAGAATCAAAAGATTCTTTTTTCCAAAGATTTTTTTTTGTGCTGCTTGTTTTCAAGGAAAATTAATTATTAGGTCATCCCCAATGAAAGTTAATGTTGAATATCCTACACTTTTAGAACAAATCCAAGGAGACATATATGGGCATATAACTCCATCATGTGGACCATTTCAGTATTTTATGGTGTTAATAGATGCATCTATACATTGGTCATATGTTTGTCTATTGTCCACTAGTAATATTGCATTTGCAAGGCTCCTTGCTCAAATTATTCGATTACGAGCACAATTTTCTGACTATTCAATCAAGAAAATACGTATGGACAATGCAAGAGAGTTCACATCTCAAGATTTTGATAATTATTGCATGTCAATTGGGATTGTTGTAGAGCATCCCGTTAGCCACACTCACACGCAAAATGGGCCAGCCGAATCTTTTATCAAAAGGCTTCAGTTGATTGCAAGGCCTTTGCTTATGAAAAGAAAGTTACCAATTCTACTTGGAGACATGCCATATTACATGTAGCATCACTTATTCGTGTAAGACCAACTACATATCATAAATACTCCCCGTTACAACTTGTCACTGGTCAAGAACCAGACATTTCCCATCTAAGAGTTTTTGATTGAGCGATTTTTATGTTCCAATTGCTCCACCACAATGCACTAAGATGGGCCCCAAAGGAGACTAGGAATTTATGTAGAATTTGAATCCCCATCAATTATTAAATACCTTGAACCCCTGACAAGGGATCTTTTCATGGCACGATTTGCCGACTGTCAATTTGATAAGATAATTTTCCCAGCATTAGAGGGAGAGAAACAAAAGCTAGAAAAATGAGAAATTTAATGGAATGCATCATTGTTGGTACATTTTGATCCTTGAACAAATCAATGTGAACAAGAAGTTCAAAAAATAATACATTTGCAAAATGTTGCAAATCAGTTTGCCTAATGTATTTACCGATGTTAAAAAAGTAACAAAATCACATATTCCAGCTGTAAATGCTCCTATTCGCATTGATGTCCCTACCGGAAAAATTGGAAACATACAAGCAAATGAGTCTAAAGCACGCCAGAAGCGTGGTAGACCTTTCAGTTCCAAAGATAAAATTCCAATAAAGAAAAAGGAGCAAAGTATGTAAGTTGGCACTTCTGAAGTTGTTATTCCTGAAGAGTGTGTGACAAATATAATTGACATAACGTATGAAATAAACACAAAAGATGTTCAGGTACCTGAAAATGATAATAATGAAGAGATCTTGATAAGTTATGTCACTTCAGGAAAAAGATGGAACCGACATGAAATAATTGTCGACAACGTATTCGCATATGCAGTAGCTTTTGAAATTATAGAAGAAAATGAGGATCATGGACCAAAATCTATTAACGAATGTCGTCGTAGAAATGATTGCCCAAAATGGAAAGACGCAATTCAAATAGAACTAAGTTCACTTGAAAAACGTCATGTTTTTTGACCTATTACTCACACGTCTGAGGGTGTTAAACCTGTAGGCTATAAATGGGTATTTGTACGAAAACGAAATGAGAAAAATGAAGTGGTGAGATACAAAGCACGACTTGTGGCTCAAGGATTCTCCCAAAGGCCTGGCATTGCTTTTGAGGAGACATATTCTCCAATGATGGATGTGTTAGTTTTGTGCCCTAGTCTAATCATTGATATATATTGTCATTACATTTATTATTTAATAAAGAGGCATTTTATTTCATATCTATGAAATATTATATTGTTTATGACAATAAAACTTCCATAAATAGTTTATTCTTCCTTATGTTATCAAGTGTGTGACTTGATAGTAAAACCATAAGGTAAAAAAAATACTATTCTAAAAGTCTCTAATCGATTGTTATCATGGAAATGATAACAAACCAATGTTAGTATGTTGCAAAGAGGATAATCATGTTTTATTGATTATGGATATGAGATATCACTTAGAACATAGTTACATGTTAGGGAACATGTATTGGACTGGCACGCTATGAAAGCACTTCATGGATCAATGTCACAGGTAGCTTTCATACAGTGGTGATGTTTGAGTCATCTGACTGAAACTCACTATCGACTCATACATGAGGAATTGCATGTTTTGACTTAGTCAAACGTTATCCGTAACATGATAACAATAAAGGCTATGATTGGATATGCCATGAATCTTGTAGAGGAGTGATAGTGAGAGTGATGGATTTGTTCCTCTTATGAAAAGTGATATCTTTAGGCCACTTGATGAGTAGGATTGATGAAATGTATGGATACTCAAATGAATTGATAAAAGGGTTTATCAATGTCATTTATATTTCAATCTACTTGGGATCAAGAAACACATTAAGCAATACAAGGTTGACATGTGACCATGCATTATACTTAATATAGATATCGTGAGACAAAAAGGACTAAATATCAAATTATGAAAGGTTAACTCAGATCACCGATGCCACTCGATTTTGGGTTGTCATAATGTATTACTAGATACCGCTTATGGACTTTGGGCCCAATTGTTTGAGATGAGGCTCATTGCCAATTTCGAGTGGGCCTATTGGGTCACACACAAGAACGATTTAGATTGATTCACAAATATTCTCTCTCATGGTAATTAAATTATTAGTATGATTAATTTGATTAATCATTAATAATTTAGGGTTTTATGATTTAGATCATATATAATATGAGATATTATCCATTAATGTAATAGACTTTTAATATTAATTACTTCTTATAATGTTTTTGGGTATAAATTATGTGTGACATAATTTGGGCCCATGTAGATTAATTAAGGAGTGATTTACTTAGTGATAATGTATCATGTAATTAAAAATTCAATAACATTAATAAACCCTAGTGTGAAATTCGACCATACTCCTATTTTTTAGGAGATTTTATTCTTGTATGACAAGGAGAAGGAAACCCTAAAAGAGACATAGGAAATTCGGCACACACTCCAAATTAGGGTTGGTGGCCGAATTTCCTCCTTTTTTTAGGAGTGTAGGTCAAATCCTTGTATGACAAGGAAAGGGATTTTGGCTCCCAATTTGAGAAGGAATTCGGCACACACCCTTCTTGTATTGGTGTGGCCGAATTCTTCATGAACAATGAAGGGTTTTGGTCAATCCTAGTGCACCTATTTAGGTTTTTCTATATGCCTATAAATAGGAGCATACCCTAGTCTTGTTTCTCATGGCAATGGCAAAACCGAATTTGTGAGTATCACAAACAAAGAGAGAAAATTATTTGTGAGAATTAGAATAGTGATTCTAAGTGCTAGTACACATCATCCATCCAAAGGAGTTCGTTCGTGTGGATATCATTGGTCACATTCGCGTAAGGCAACGTGGTTGAAAGGTTTTCGAGTTTATACTAAAAGCTACATCAACAATTCATTCGTTCATACAATCGAGCTTTGGTTTTTCAAGGTAAAACCCTAACCCTAATCGTTTATGTTGATGTGCATGGATCCTTGGTGGAATTCTAGGATAATTTTTTTTTGTTATTTCCGCAGCATTATCATTTATATGAATGTCATATTTAGTTACGAATTCCAAAGGGATGCAATTATATTTTGATTTTTACTTAGTTTGGCATTATCAGAGGGAATTCAAATGCATCTAATGGATGTTGTTACAACCTATTTGTATGAGTCATTGGATAGTGATATCTATTTGTAAGTTGCTGATGGATTCAAAATGCCTGAATCATGCAAGTCAAAACCTCGAGAAATGTTTTCAATTAAGTTACAAAGATATTTGTATGGTCTCAAGCAATCCAGACGCATGTGGTACAACTGTCTCAGTGAATATCTATTAAAAGATGGATATAGTAATGATCTAATTTGCCCATGTGTTTTCATCAAAAGGTCAAAATCTGGATTTGCTATTATCGCAGTTTATGTTGATGACTTGAATATTATTGAGACTTTAGAAGAGCTGTTAGAGACAATAACATACTTGAAAAGTGAATTTGAAATGAATGACTTAGGAAAAACAAAATTTTGCCTCGGTCTTCAAATAGAACACTTATCTGAAGGAGTTTTTGTTCACCAGTCAGCCTATATTGAAAAAGTGTTGAAACGATCTAATATGGATAAGTCGCATCCAATGAGTTCTCCCATGGTTGTTTGATCTCTTGATGTAAAAAAAGATCCATTTCATCCTCGAGAGGATAATGAAGAAAAACTTGGTCCAAAAATACCATATCTAAGTGCTATTGGTGCACTAATGTACCTTGCTAATTGCACAAGACTAGACATAGCATTTTCTGTTAATTTACTGGCAAGATTTAGTTCTTCGTCAACTCGAAGACATTGGAATGGTGTTAAGCAAGTCCTTCGATATCTTCGGGGAACAACTGATTTGAGCTTATTTTATTCAAAGAACTCAAAAACAAATCTGATTGGGTACACTAATGCTTGATATTTTTTAGATCCACATAAAACTCGATCACCAACATGATATCTTACATATGGTAATATGACTATATCATAGAGCACTACAAAACAGTCCCTTACAGTAACTTCATCGAATCATGCTGAAATTTTGGCAATTCATGAGGCAAGCCGTGAATGTGTATGGTTGAGATCTTTAATTCAACATATTAAAGAAACATGTGGTCTTTCACATATAAAACAAAGTCCAACGGTGTTGTATGAGGATAATGCTGCTTGTATTGCACAAATCAAAGGAGACTACATTAAAGGAGATAGAACTGAACACATTTCATCGAAGATCTTTTTCACCCATGAACTTTAGCAAAAAAGAGATATTGACGTGCACTAGATTCGCTCTAGTGATAACTTGGCAGATTTATTCACAAAGGCACTTCTGACGTCAACATTTGAGAAATTGGTTCACGAAATTGGTATGCTTCATCTTAGGAAGCTCAATCGATATTACTGATGAAGATACGTCAACATGAGGAGGAGAAAATTGCGTGTTGTACTCTTTTTCCCTTGACTTAGGTTTTTTTCCCATTGGGTTTTCCTAATAAGGTTTTTAATGAGGCAGCCTCAAGTGCAATTAGTTCCATACTACAATAGACATCCAAGAGGGAGTGTTATGAAACTTACGCATTAAATGAATGTTTATTTAAGTGCATTGATTCTTTAACTTTAACTCGTGAGTTACATAGGTCTTATTGAATGAAGACTTTTAACTCTTTAATTAATTAAATTCAATGTTGAATGAAGACATGTATCTACCACTCCTATAAATAGGTATTCATATGTGGTATTGATATAGATCAATTACAAAGAGATTAATAACTAATACTCTCCCTCTTTTCTCCCTTTATATCTCTCTTCTATTCATTTCACTTTGATCTAGTTGTTAAGCTTTCTATATTTTTTTATTAATTTTGTAACAGTAACAAGGAGTTGTCTAGTTAATTTTATTAAGCACACAAACATTGTTATTGTATTGAATTCTTAAATATAAGTATTGTATGTGGTTGTGTAAAACCTCAAGGAACCATAACTCATTAAATAGCACCACTATTTAGGTGTTCTAGAATCCTTTTGAGGTCATTTCAAAAAAAAAAAAGAATCCCTTTGAGGTGAGTAGTAAAGTAGAGATATCTCCATTTAACTACTTTGTTGTTCAATTGTGTTAACATGAATGACTTGCACGATATGTATTGGTATGATTACTCAAAGAATTTGCTTGATATATGTGAAAATGTTTGGAAATATTCAGGAATGCTTACTATGTCTCTTATCTTATGCATATGGTTCGGATATTTGACATTTGGAATTATTCCTAATTTTGCTATGTTTGGAAACAACATTCAAGAATATTATTCAGTATGCTTCGATATTGTGTTATATTATTGATATGATTTGAATTTTTGTTATTAGATATTATTTCTATGCATTTGTTTATAAATGATTCGTTGATATAAACATTTGCATTAAAAACTTGAAGGACGGACTTGGCCGATATGTTTGAGTTTTACATACATGTGATGTGTTTCAAGACTTTAAGTCTCCACCACATATGTTTGCAGGCTAGTCACCATATATGTTTTGAGACTTTATGTCTGCATCATTTAATATGGTATTTGAAAACGTCGATGTTATCATTTGATATTGCATTTGGAAACGAATAACATTGATATGACAATTGATATAACATTTGGACTCGGGTTGAAGCTCTTCATGTGTAGGCCAATTTTCAAATTAAGAATTGGATTTACATTGATAAGCACACCAACAGTTTTATGCTTTCGCTTGTTCTTTGGCAAGATTGAAGCACAACTAGCTAGGAATGGTTTGATATCGTTAGTATGAATAAATTTAAGCATAAGGAAACAGACTGGTCCTAAAGAATAACATACCTATGTCCAACCTAAAGTTCATGAACAAGTTCAGGTGGCCAAGGAGTGTTAAGATAGATTAAATTAAGGCTTTGATTACCTAAGGAGGAGGCGAAGAACTAATGCTAGTAACATCTCTGGATAAAGTTGAATCGTAAACATTGGCAAGTTTTTTTTGCTTCAAAGAGTTGGTCTGCATTATGAAAATGTGTATATGTCACCTATAAATCGACAATTCCACGAACAATTGAATGGATTTAAGCATACGAAACTAGGTAAAGTATAGCTTTCTTTTTTTAGTTTTTTTTTTTGTATCAAAGACTGACATTCATTCATATTCTTCATTTTAACAACAAATGATTTTCACAACTAATCAAAACTATAACGAAAAAAGAAACAGAAAGATACTACACCGTTAGTATATTAACAAGCACTAGGCACATTCCATAGAGAACATTCAAGAAGATGCTATTTAACCAGAAATTTGAATAGATTTTTTTTTTCTCTTGGGCATCGTAACAGTCAGAAAACCACTAGGTCTTGTCTCCCTATTCACCAAGATTGACAATTCCTCAAATAATTGTCTTTTTGGAGTCGAGTCTCTCTTTGCATGTCCATATTTATGATCTAAGAGACATCTTTGTATCTCATTGGTGTCGTCTTCATAGCAAACTATACGTCTTGGTATTATCAATTTGAATGAATTTTGGTTCCCCACAAATATCTTTTTATCATTTTCATTATCGGTAGTGTTTTGTTCATTGAAATCTTGCATTAGTGGTTCTTTCACTAGAGTCTTTACACTAGTAGGGTTTTCTTCATTCAAATCTTCCAGTTATGGTGCATTCACCAGCATCTCTTGGCCAACTGCATTTTCTTGATTCAAATTTTTTTGTTGGTGATTCATTCATTGAACTCTCCTGGCCACCATCGATTGGGTTTTCATGAGTCAAATCTTCCATTGAATGGTCCATTCACCACAGCCTCTATGTTGCAGCCTTTTTTTAGAACCATATCATATATATTATAGTATTACGAACAACAAGAAATATTAAAAGACACTCTCTAAGATTTCTCTATTTATTTTTTAAATTTTATAGTAATTTATAATTTTTAAATAATTTTTTAGATGATTAATTTAATTAATCTTTAGTGAACACATTGAATGTTCTTTTATTATGTATAAATTTATTAATTAATTAAGGTGAGTTAAGCCCAATTAATAATCTATTATTAAAAATTCATTTAAATATTAACGAAAAAACTTCAAGAGACATATACTTAGTTTTAATTTTTTTAACAAATTTAGAGTTTTTAATAATATTTGTGTATTTTTAAATACACAAATACAAAAAATTATTCTTTGGTTTAACATAAGATTAATTTATTTAATTGACATTAGCGAAAGAAATATTTAATAAAATTATAACATACTTAATATGTATACCAGACAAAAAGTGACACATAAAAACTATCAATCATAATTGTTTTACAATTTTTATATTTTAACAATTAAATTTTGTAATTATATGTATAATAATCTACCTCAAGTAGAAAATAGTCTTGCAAGGATTAGGAAATATATAGTAAATTAATAAAAATAATGATGATAATCAATGTAATTGTCTTATTTTAAGATAAAAACGTTTCACATTTTTTCCTTTGACTTAAAATGTTTAGTGCCAAATTCTTTATTCGATCAAATAATTTTATTTGATCAAATAACATTATTTCTGACGCACAAACCAAATACTCCTTTGAATTTTCTATATTTAACATAATCATCAATGGCTACAACATAATAATACAAACTATTCTTTCTTTAATAAATGGAATTAGATTTAATTTTTATATATGTAAAAGTTCTAAAACTTGGTAGTAAAAATTTTGCCACCTAAAAATATTTCATTCAAATTATTAAGATATTGAAAACGCGGAACACCTAAAGATATCTTAGAATAATTTCTTTTAAAATATTTTATAATATTTGAAAGTAATATTTTGAAATGTATCAGAATTTAAGATTAATCATCATATTATACACAATATATGAATTCAATAAAAAATAAGATCAAAAGTCACTCTAAAATTTCTCAAATAGTTTTGTGAATTTTATGATAATTTATAATTTTTTAAATAATTTTTTAGATAATTAATTTAATTAATATTTATTAAACACATTAAATGTACAAAAAAATGTTCTTTGGTCTAGCTTAATGTAATATCCTGTCCGTTTCAACCATGTTCCCTAGTGATTGAAGTTCGATTGATGATTATTGATGCTCATCCTCATTGAGAGTTTGGAGTTTAGATTGATAGTTGATTAAGCTAGTGAGCATGTAGGGTTAGTGTCACAGAACCTTGAGAATAACAAGTCTGAAGAGTGGATAACTTGAGTTAGAGTAAGCTGTAACTTGAGTTGTGTGACCCCTATACAACTCTAGTTATCCAGAATTGTAACTCGAGTTAGACGAGGTTCATATAACTCGAGTTAATCATTGTGTAACTCGAGTTATCTATGCTAAAGTGGAACGACACATTTCGGTGTTCTTCATCTTTAAAGACCCCAAACCGACTGAAATCCGTCCTTTGCTCCAATCCATTCCTCTCAGACGCTTCCAATCTCTCTCAAGTTGTTCTCCAGCACCTTCCTTGGGTCTCTTAAGGTAAGATTGCGTTTCTAATCCTTTCTTTCCTCATGTTTTCTGTAAGATTATGCATACTAGGGTTTTGGGTTCAAATGGGTTTGATCAACTCAGTTTGAGTTGAGGTTGTGCGTACTATCCTCTGGTGGATTACGCCAGGAGATTATGACTGAGGGTCACAACTCCACATATTCTGTACACCCAGGTTACATTAAGATATATCAGGATCTTCGAAAGGCTTATTAATGGCCAGGAATGAAGAAGGACATAGCTGAGTTTGTCAGTCAGTGTTTGACTTGTCAGCAAGTTAAGTTTGAGCACCAGCGTCCTTCTGGATTGTTACAGCAGTTACCTCTTCCGGAGTGGAAGTGAGATCATATTATGGTGGACTTTGTACTGAGGTTACCAAGGTCATCCTCAGGGTATGATTCCATTTGGATGATTTTGGACCGATTGACAAAATTGGCACATTTTCTGCTTGTCAAGATGACATATGGAGCGACACGGTTGACTAAGTTGTATGTCAACCAGATCGTATGTTTACATGGTGTGCCAGTCTCTATAGTGTCTGACAGAGGACCACAATTTACTTCGCAAATTTGGCGTAAACTACAGGAGGAGCTAAGTACTCGATTGGATTTCAGTACGACATTTCACCCGCAGACTATTCAGACATTGGAAGATATGTTGAGGGCGTGTGTTGTGGATTTTAGTGGGAGTTAGGATTCTCACTTGCGATTGATGGAATTTGCGTACAATAATTTGTATCATTCGAGTATCGGGATGACGCCTTACGAGGCATTATATGGTAGGAAATGTAGATCTTCTTTATGTTGGGTCAAGGCCAGAGAGAGCCTCTAGGGCCAGATCTTATTTTAGAGACTACCGAGAAGGTGAAATTGATCCAGCAGAGGATCCAGACTGCTCACAGTCGCCAAAAGAGTTACGCTGACCCGAAGTGTAAACATTTGGAGTTTGGGATAAGAGGCCATGTATTTCTCAAAGTGTCACCAATGAAGGGTGTCATGAGATTTGGAAAGAAGGGCAAGTTGAGCCTGAGATACATTGGTCTATTTGAAGTCATAGGTCGTGTTGGGGTCATGGCGTATGAGTTGACATTGTTGCTAGAGTTTGTTTCTGTTCACCTGGTGTTCCATATATCACTTTTGAGGAAGTATGTTCCTGATTCGTCTCATGTTCTAGCACCTTAGTCTGTGGAGGTCCGATCCGACTTATCTTATGATGAGGATCCCGTGAGGATTGTTGATCGATAAGTGAAGAGGTTACGAAACAAGGAGATTGCTTCAGTGAAAGTGATATGGAGGCACCATTCTGTTGAGGAGGCCACTTGGGAGGCCGATAAGGAGATGCGGCATAGATATCCGCATATGTTCAACGCAACTGATCCTTAGGTCA
>CAODLS010805731.1:0-18837 GCA_948243855.1 Flueggea neowawraea | reverse complement strand
GGTGATGGGTGAAAGAGTGATTGATTTTGGGTTGTTTTTTTTTTGTGATTTTTGTGATGGCAGTGGTTGAATCTCCCATCTTCTATTTATGTTCTCTTTTTCCTAATTTTCCTGATTCAATGAACTCACCATGCATTCATTATTCAGTTATCAGACTTAATTTAATTCAATTGTCCCACTTAGGTTTTGAAATACAGAGGAGGAGATGCATTTGAGGTTCATTATTTTTTTTCCAAAATCTTGATTTGATTTGATTCAATTTTCCCATTTTTCTTGCAGTGCTTTGAGTGTATGGAATTAGAGTATGAGAAAGAGAGAGGAGGACGATGAATATGAATGGTTTGGGTGAGTGAAAATGGTTTGGATGAGTGTATAGTTAGTGACTGAGAGTGGTTTGGATGGGTAAATGAATGGTTGGGTTGGTTTAAAGATTTTGAGTTGGTTTAAGTCTTTTTTTAATGTGCATTTTCCCCCTCTGAGCAATGAAAAGACACTCCGATGGCCATGTCAGCATGTAAGGGGTTAGTTCCTCTATTTTACAAGTTGAAGGGGGATAGTAAGCGATCAAAAAGTTCAGGGGGAAAATTGCATGATCAACACAAGTTAAAGGGGGTTCACATGTATTAGGCCAAAAATTTATTATCCCTACCATTTGTTATTTATAATGATTTCGTTGAATCCACACTCATGCAACTTTTTTTTAATAAATTGTACCAAATTTCCGAATTGTAGCTCATTGGTTTACTCTGTCATGATTTTCCCTTGAGCTTGAGTTGACACACTGCCCTGAGAACCCTAAAATTTCTAACCAACAAAATGTATCTGCCTCCACAGGCAGTGAGAGTTGTATGTCCAAATGCTAATGAAGTCCTTCTACAAATGGTCCAGGTTGCATCGTACTGTACACACTTGTATACATTTAATTTTCGCTTCTCCAATCGTACAGCCAAAGGGCAGGTCCCACGAAGTTCCACTCCTCAATGGGGAATTGGTGACATTACAGCCACGAACTAAACGTGACACAATAAGAAGAAATGGTCAACACATGATAAAAAAATATTTTCCATTAAGCGTAGGTTAATGGAATTACAACATACAACTGCATATGTTGATTAACATGACATGTACTTAAAACAAAAGGTTTCGTTGCAAATCAAGTTAATACTGCATTGCTCCTCATATTTCATCATTGATGTCCGAGACAATGACAACAATATCTGATTTAGGCTCCACCTTAATTTTGCCAATTGGAGACAATGAAAATGTTCGCTCTAGTTCATTCAGATCATAGTTGAGGCGCTTTGGGCCAATTTTTGAATCCTTGCAAGTAGAAAAGTTGTCGTTCAGAAAACTGCGCTTTTGCGTGGGTGGATTTGATGACGGATTCCTCCCACCTTCACCGATTATATTGTCGCTCTTACTTTGCTGATCAACCCAGAGATGATGCAAAATTAGAAGCAGTGGTTGTTGCCCAATGAAGTCCTTCATCTCCGAAAACCGAAACTTCAAATGACTTCTTTACAGCCTGGCAAAAAGCTCATTCACCTCGTCTTTAAGTTGCACCAAACGTGATACCTAGTCAACATATAGTCGGTGTAAGACAGCTTGGGTTTTTGACTCTGCCAATTTGCCTATGGTATTTGCTTCTGCAAAAATTGTGAAACATATTAAATAGTTTGTTCAAATATAACTACCAATAAATCATGCCAACCGGGAACATAGACAGAGAAACAGTTTCACAACGACAAAGCAAACAATTAGAAGTTCATTCAATAGTTATTCGAGTAAGCGGGACACTCACTTGGGCTACGATAGCCTGAACGAGATTGAGCCATTAGGCAGGAAGATGGAGATGACAGAGGACCAAAGGAGAGTTAAGAAATTAGTTCCTTTCTGAAGATGGGCTTTATAGCCAAGCATGGGAGATGTCATGTCACGAACAGATTTTTTGAAAAAAAATCGTGAATTGATGGTTTTCAAAAAGGAATATAGATGAGGTCAGTAAGAGACCTTCCTTGTAAGTTCTAACTCAGTTTCAATGGAAACTTTCATACAGGCTTTCTTATTGTGGACCCTACAACAAGATGATTTACCTTTTAACCAAAAGTTGCAATCAACCATCCATATAGTCGACACCCCGCTTTGCATAGGAACTAGAAGTATGCAGATTGGAAAGTTCAGTAAAGAACATAAAAGTAAATTCATTAGTGGGTCGAAAGTATAACAAACGTGCATATGAAATTGCGATATTTACACTCGTGCACAAATGTGTCCCAAATAATTTCGCAGCTTTAAAGTTAACATCGGTCATCTTCCACATTGGTTTGGCTGCTTGTAACAAGAAGGCCCCCTCCCTGCAGGGAAAAAATGGAACTAATATATATGATGTTAAAAATCCAACACCGGTATATACAATAAATCCTCCCAACACTTTGCCCATTAACATGACTTACCAGGGCCTCCAATAGGCTTTGGTGAGAATATTGCATGAGAAACGCCGAGTTTGAGGAGTTACACCAATTCACTGAAAAGTTCTAACCACGGGGTGGGACAGACGTCAAAAGTATTCTTCAAAATCTTGAACAGAAACGAATATTGAAGTTTAATTATGTGAACTACTTACATTGTACGTTGGATATTCACACACACTCCCCTACATGTTACCAGCATTTCTGCTCTATAATCGTGCAAAAATAGTTAGATGTCTAGTGGCATCGTTGTAACCTCTGCTAACAAATTGATAAATTTAGGAGATGCCATATTTGCTTACATTGGTTCTTCCCAATGCCCTTTCACTACCAGATTCAATTCTATCGCCCCGAGGACGACCACGACACCTAATAGTTGGTGGGTCTTGCATGGCAATATTAATTTGCAAATCAACATCCCTGTTCGTATTAGCTGTCATTCTCGATCGTTGAACCCGTCGGACGATACTTACTCCACCGTTAACCCTATTTTCTCTGAAGGACTCCAATGTCTCCATTAATCTATCGCAACCTTCATCTGTACCAGCACAAGTATCTACAACTTTGAAAAAGGCTTTCTCCAGCCTTATCATTTTATGCTCTCGAGCGTCACCAGTATCAACAAGCATGCGAACGCCTACTCTACTGTGAGGCCTGTAAACATCCTTCTGCCACCGCATCAAAACATATATATCATGCACAATGCAAGCATTGTTGGAAATAAGAACTTTGAAGGATGACAACAAAATATACCTCTCGATTCGAACAATCTGCAAACACATGATACTTGTCCGCTCGCTGAACAAAAATTAACTTCCAAATCCAATATCTTCCACTGTGATCCCTTCTTTATCTTTCTCTGCTCCTGAACAACATAAATAGAGTGATAACCATCAGATGGTTCAGTTAATATGACATCGCAATAGATGGTATTGCCAATTTGTTCCCCCACTGTACCAAACATGGAATGCGTGTACAAAGCCTGAAATTATTTCTCCAAATCAAACAGTGTACTACAATTGCGAACCATATTTAACGAGTGAAAATCAAGCTCTTTCTCTTTCTTAACTCTATTCTCCACCGCCATTTCGTATTGCCTGACAAATTCAGACAAAGTACTCCTTCTATGTATGTAACCATCAAAATATGCATTCATCCCTTCACTACATTGAGTTGATGACATACCCGCCCAGAAACAATGGTTGACATAGTAGGGCACCCATAACTCTCTTCTATTATAACAAGCATTCAACCACTTGTTCTAGTGTACGTTGTACTTGTCAATTAGTGCCATCCAGCCCTCTTCAAACTCAACCACTGCGGAGCTATAATAAACTATATCTTTCAAATCCCTCTTAAGTAACTTGTACTTGGGTATTTTGCTTAACTTCTCAGGTATTTTTCGTAGTATGTGCCATATACACCACTTGTGACGAACATCCTGCATAACCATTTTAATCGCCTTCCTAATACTTTTACACTGGTAAGTCAATATGGCTTTCGGTGGAATGCCGTTCATAGCCCGTAACCACATGCGAAACACCTAACAAAATGTATCAGCTTTCTCATCGGCGATCAAGGCACATCCCAGCAAAATGGATTGACCATATGATTGACTTCGACGAAGGGCGCAAGTGGCATATTGTATTTGTTCAGCATGTAAGTAGTGTCAAAAGAGACTTCATCGGAAAACTCATTATACACGGCTCTACACCTCCCGTTCGCCCATAGAGCGTACCTCAATCGACCTGAATCGTCGCATTCTACGTGGTAAAATAAATCTCTACTCACGGCCTGCAACCGGGTGAACTATTTAACAAAGTCGCAACATCCCCTTGAATAGATCGTTCCCTTCTGAGACGATCTACATAATTGGTGCAATCTTTACTTAAAAAACCCAAGTTCTCCACACCACCATTTTGTACTAACACAGTTCAACGCTTTTGCACGGTCTAATTCTGGATGTGTCATTAATTTCTAGTCTTCTACAAACTGATGGGGGTATACGTCTGTGTTGCTTGATAAATCTTGAATCTGTCGGTGTGCAATCATGATTATGATCAGAGATTACTTTAGTTATCCTCCATATTTCATCCACAAAAGCAGTACGTATCATCACTGCACAATTGATTCTTTGCGTACATCGGGATCTGTCACCCTTGCCTGCTCTCACTGTGCTCATTCGACCTCAGTAACACCTTAATACTTGATGAGTATGCATCCTATTTCTCAAACCGTCTTTCTTCTTCCAATGAGTTGATGACTTCACTACACTAAAGCCCACTAACCTGCCATGTTTTTGGTAAAAGTTGTACATCTCACCAACAGTTGCAAAGACCATGCCTACTTTAGGGCCTTCCAAAATAGCATCATCAATAGTCCCTTCCCCGACATCCATAGCTTATTCAACTTCATTACTCAAGTTTCCCAATTCATTTTCCCTTAAACCAATATTTTCTTCAATATCCATTTCTACTCCCTGCAAAGGTTGTGTCGGACCTGCAATAAAATAAACAATGATTTTCGGTAACACAAAAGCGGTGGTACATAGAGGGCATTTTCATGCATTATTTATCAATAAATTAGACAAATATTTCCATATCATATATCTACTCAGATCCATCGCAGAGGGAATTAAATCTACAAAAAGAAGTTTATGGGAATGAAATCCATGAATCATTGCCTCGGCATACATTCAAATCTCGTCGTCCACATCCACTTCAAACCCCACTAACACGAAACATGGAGAGAACGAGTTAAGAAACACGAGAACCCAATTTATCTTTGCTTGTAGTGGACGCCACTGTACGAATATGGGAACTCCTTGGCTCGACAAGAGAGGGAATATGTCTCCAAAGAGCGGACACCAATATGGATGGGTTGATGTGGCATGGTTTTACAGTGTTTCAACAAAACTGACCTACATATGAGAGGGATGGTGGCTTCATTCGAGGCCGCTGATAGGGATGGGTGTGGGCCCCGATTGAGACAGAGGAAGAGTCCGTCTAATGCTTTGAGAGAAGCTCATGTGTTTTATTTTCCTTTTGAGCAAGTGAATTAAAGAGTTAATTTAATCCATGGTCCTTGAGATTTTCTTTATGAATCATTATACTTGAATTTCTTTTCATTTTGTATCACACCACCCCCTAAACTATGTTTATCGTTTACCGCTCACTATATATGTCATTTATTACATATAATCAAATTGTTGTGATTGGTTCTGATTATTTTCATTCATATTTACTATATAGTTGATTCCATGGATGTTCAATTCAACTTTGAACACATGAATGTCAAGTTTTGTTCACCTTTTTTACGTAACACTTATGTACAACAATTCCACAATAGCTAATAAACGAAAAAATCCATAAATTTCATCGTTGGCCTGGAAAATCTTTGTATGTTGTTAAGCCTTAACAGATCACCTTAATTTTCAACCATAATCAATTACGGAAGTGGGAACACAATAAGTCCAACATCCGTCGTGCAGTTGGACGAAGATCTTTGTATGCCTCCACGTGTGAACAGATCGAATTAATTTTCAAACATAATCGATTACGAATGTGGGAATCGTCGTTCAAAAATTCATCAATTCCTGTTATAAAAGAGATTATGAAGTCCTTACTGTACACCGGTGTACATAATCATACACAATCTTTGAATTTTTTTTCTTTTTTTGTTATACACTTGCTATTTCTCCCTAAATAATCCCTCAAAATATGAAACCCCTAAAAGTTAAACCAGAACTTAAATATTGTCCCAATGGTCGTTTAAACTATGTAACCAAAGTTCATTTCTTGACGAAAGAATAAATAAGAATTAAGGGCCTGCAAAGGCGGCTACTTAAATTCCTAAAGAGTGTTCGTAATGCATAGTTCAAAATTATATTACAGAGGTCCAGAGCATGAAAGTGAAAAGTCAAAATGGAGTTTTTGGCGAAGGAATCAGTCTAGGAATGGGAACTGCATGCTCTAGAGGCCTTCCCACTGAACTTGGCATTCCTGGAGGGCAGTGTTGTCCTTCCTGATTTCTGCAGCCAGCTTTTACATATCCTTAAATCGACTCTCGAAGTTTTTCCCTCATTACAAAGCCTCTAATTGTAGAGCATCCCTAGCCTTCAGAGTTTCTAAACCTGCGAACAACTCGGTTGCAGCTTGGTCCTCCAGAAAGTGGATCATTGCCTTCAATTCCTCTATCTCATTTTGTATGGCATCATGTTTCAAGCCATGTTGAAGGGCCTTCTCAGTTAGCTCTACCACCTGTTGATCATCCAATAGGAGATAGGCATGTTCATCTTGGTATGCATCGAGGATGCCTTGCTTACTATTACGATCAGTGCTGAGTCTTGTCAAGGATTCCCTGATTGCAAGGAGTTGTTGCTTCAGGAAGAGGATAATGTGCCTATGGCCAGTGTCAGTGACAACCGAGATCAAGGTGGTGAGGCCCTCAATAGCTTTATTAATATCCTCTGGAGCCACTGAGTACATGTCAAGACCAAGGACGAACTTAAATTTTTCTCTGGCTGCAATAGCTACCTCCGCAGAAGGCATACTGACAACTTTAGAAGAAGTAACTATGGGAGTACAAAGGCTTGACGTGTCAAGGGTCCTCACAGGATTGGTCACTTGTGAAAATTTTTCATTTAACACAGACCGCATAGCAGAGACACCCTGTGGGGAAACAAGTAAGACAAACAAGCACAAGTGAAAGTAATTCGTGGAAATAAGTTGTGCTTTACCTTGGATAGGGTAGGAACGCTGGCAGAGGGATTGGAAGCCCCTTCAGTGGCAAGAGTTGGATGAGAGGGCACTTTTTCTACCCCGGGGAGGATGTCCTCAATGTCCCCTGATTCCTTACTGGCGTTGCAACCTTGTCCACTGCTGGAATTGTTGTCCCACTACTGGAGTCATCATCGGAGTCTAAAAGGGAAACTATCTCTGGGGCAAAGGAGGCCGGCGGGGGAGGTTTCACAATAGAAGGCATCCTAGAGGAACGCCTCTTTGGAGGAGGGGACATCTGGGTTTTCCCGGAGAAAGCTAGAGTCTTTGGATCATTCGCGAAGAGTTTTTGTTTCTTTGAAGGAGGGCGGGATGAGCCTCTCGTAGTGGGAGCAACATAATTCTTAAGACTTGTGGAGTTCCACCGTTGTGGGAGAATCAGTTCTTGCATACAAAGGAAGTGAATAAATGGACAGATAGAGGGAGAACAATACCTGGGGGAAGCACTGTCAAACACCGGGGTCCACCATGCCATGAACGCTGCAAATAGCTCATCAGGGGGCCTTTCATGGTGAATGATTGGGAAGTCTCCCCCATCCGAACTATCCTGCAAATCCCTGATGACATCTTTATGGAATGGAAGATGTTCACCATTTGGGGGGAGAAGTCGGGTAATATCTCCCGGTAGGCCCTGACAGAGGCTGAATTGACGGCACCACAGCTGAGGTAAGTATATACTTACAGAGGCACTGCCAAGAGCAAGATTGTGAGACATTCTGACGTGCAAATGTCCAGCTTGAGTCATCCTGCCCCAATCCCTTAGCCACTCAGCAGGGACAATGTCAAAATAACGCCTCATTGGAATGAGGAGGGCATTGGTCTCGTCATCATCATAAAATAACAATATAGGTGGCGCTGACTCGGGGGTCAACTCCTTGAAGTATTCTATCACTCCTACTTTATCTTTGATTTTGGTACAGGAGGCCGCAGTAAGGATTAGAGACCCCTGTCGAGGGGAGGAGTCCACATGCAGAGAAGGAAAGTAAAAGAGTAGCCATAACTGCACCAGCCAACACATTCCCGATAAATGCTTAAGTGGCTCCTCGGTGACAGCTCTGTACAAGCCCCTGTACGTGCTCCTAAGAAGTATAAACCGAGGGCAACTTCCTCACCCCGAATGAGGGAATATACGAGAGGCAAACTGTCCATGGTCAACTTCTCTCCAGTAGGGCAAATGATGTATTTGCACAACAGGGTCCATAGGAATATGAAGTTCTTCTGCTCTAGGATAGTTATTTTCTGAATAGAGCATCAACCACCTAGGAAAAGAAAGAGTTAAATCTGGGATAGGAGACAAATTAAAGTAATAAAAAGGGGGAGCATACCAGAGAATAAGTGTTGATCTTTGTAAAATGTCTTGTAAGCTCCTTTAGGTCTTCAATCTCTGCTTCATCTGCTGGTAGTTCACTAGGAACATCATGGCCAGAGATAGGAAGGTCGGTGATAGCAGCTATGTCTCTAAGAGTGATAGACATCGGGCGTTGGGGAAATATGAAATAGTTGCAACCATGTGACCATAAGGGAAGAGCTTTATAAATTAAGTGGCGGTAAGGCGAAAACAGTTTCATAGTGAGGCTAATGAGATTGCCAATTCCCATATTATGCCAGGCTGGTGCAAAATGGGGTTGAAGTTCTGCTATTAGTTCCTCCCACCGGGGATGGGCAGCCTGCCAAGTCCTTTGTCTGTCAAAATTGGGCCTACCACTGTCATTGATTGCAAGGTTCTCATCCTGACAGATAAGGTATGGTAAAGCTAGCAGAATGGCGACAGAAGGGGAGATGGTAAAAGCACCATTGGCCACTGTCCATGAAAAAGGGTTAAAAAGAACAGAATGTGCCTAATACCGGTGGAAAATGGAGCTTGGTGATTTACCTTTGTTGATGAATGATAGTACAGATTGGTGGACCCTTGTCCTAGCTGTTTGACGCTAGAGGAAAGCACGGAGGAGGTGGAGGAACCTATAAAGGCAAGACAAGTGAGGCATTGTTCTTTTTACACCTAAATCAACAACAGATCATTATATAATATAATGGAGCTAAAAGCATAGGCAAAACAAGTATAAAAATGCAAGTTATGATTGCTAACCCTTTGTATCCATATAAATCCACCTGAGTTGTTCAATGTACGCAAATTAACAGGGGGATTGAATCAACCAAATCCTCTAGCTAAAGAACCTACAAAGAAACACGCATAAGCTGAGTACATATGCTTGTAGGCCGTATGGCCACCATATCAGCAAACAAGGAACAAGCGGGAATTGGCCGTTGGCCACTTTCTCAAATTACAAAAGTTGCAACACAAACAAAGTACACCAATAGGCCACTTCAAAAGGAATAATCACTCCTAAACATAGCAACACGTTGCCCATGCGCAAGTAACACACGTCTACCCATGCGCGAGTAACACAAAACAAAGGCCGGTGAAAATCGTGCCTTTTTCTAGAATATTGTTCATCCAGGCAACCAACAAGTAAGAAAACATTGGACCATGAAACCCTAAAGACTCTAACCATAGGCGTAGTGTTCTTCATTTTTTAAATCAACCAAGATCAACCAAAGACACATCAATAGCAATAAATCATTCAAAGATTCATGGGTTTAGTCACTGGCGTACCGTACCAAGCAGAAGAAATGCGCGTGATGAGGCACGGTCGACCACGATGTTATCGCCCTTAAAGCGGGAATAGATGGTGAAAGTGGTCTGAAGGCACAAGTTCATCACACGACGTCTGTAGGACACTGACTGGCGGCGACGACCGGGGGATGTGCGTCGGAGTCCAAGGGGATTGTGGTTTTCAAGGAAACTCAGTTGTTTGGGGTTCGTGTTTGCTTTTGAAGGAAGTACAAGGAATTGAGTTTTGAGTACTCTTTGGGGTTTGGAAAGGAAAGTTCACAACATTTAATGCTTCAGGACGTTGATGAACACATATTCATACGTATTTATGTGCATTAATTTATATTGTTTTGATCACGAATTGAGTGTTTATCATTAGTTTTGGTACTTCTACACTTTATATTGTGATTTTCAGGTTAATTAATGATGTCTTGATGAATTGAAGGAAAACAAGTCGAAACGGGGCTTGAACGATGACATTTAAGGCATTGAGAGTGAGACACGGCCTTGGAATGGCGAGACACGCCCGTAAGACACTTGAGAAAGCAAATCTGTGCACAACTGAGCATCCACAGACAGAAACTGGACGTCCACGACCGTGGGAAATACCGTGTAACCCACTGAAAGTTGACAACTGAAGGACACAGACATAAATGAGAACACACGGTCAAAGGATCCCAGGACACGGACACAATCCCGTGTCTGTGTATTTACCCAAGCCGGAGATCATTCATTCCACGGACATAAATTCAACACACGGACATAATGGCATATTACACAGACATAAAATTGTGTCTGTGTGTTGTGTTAAGCTGAAGATTTCTGCATTTTTTGTGGCACACGAACAGAGCTGCTTGGGCACGGCCGTGTCCGTGCTCGTGTCTAATTCCAGATGCCCTAAATCACCTATTTAATTGGGTTTCAGCATTCATTCAAATGAGAGCCGACTTAGAGACAAAAATATACATCTTTAGAGGCCAGAGAACGTGGGAACAAAGAAGAACATCATTGGACATTAAGAACGAAGGGATTTCGCGAAGAATTGGAGGATTCAATCATGGGTTTTCCTTCTCTCTCTAGATTTCTCTTTGTTTTTGTTGTGTATCTCTTTATTGTTATGAACTAATAATATTGTGTACCTAGATGTGATGAACCCTAGGCAGATTATGTGATGTTGGATTATGTTATTTATTCAATTAATTTATGGATTGCGACTCAATTATGATTTATAATGCGTATTGTTGAATTGATTGTTGCTAGCCTTTTGATTCCAATATTGTTTCATGCATGTGCAATCGAGAGATTCTGTGTATGATAGAGCGTTCATAATTGAGAGGAATTGCATGCAAATCTAGAGATAGGTAACATAAATCCTTCGGATTAGGGTCAAACCTAATAGTGAAATTCATAGAGCAGTGTGTTAAAGCAGCGATAGGGGTTTTAATTAGGAAGAGATTCCGGTTAATCAACCTAGTCGTTAGGCATTAACTAACTCGAGAGAGAGGTTAATATACCTTATGAATTTCACGGTCCAATTGCCTGAATGATTGTTTGAATAACAAGTCTTTGTTACTTAATTCGGTCTAGGAGGATTCAACGTCTAGGTACCATTTTCCATCGTTCATTCGACCGTTTAATTTGAGTTTGTGCTTGTTCAATTTATTTATTTTATAGATTCAAAATAATTTAATTTATCGGCTAGATAATAAAGGAATAGTGAGCAGTTAATAATCGTAGTTTCTGTGGGATACGACACTCAGTACTCAAGGGTCCACTTGCTATAGACGATAGGTACACTTGCCTTAGTCTTTACGTGTAAGCCTTTGACCACACCAGACATAGTTGGACACAACCTGTTCAAGCCGTTTGCAAACAAACTGTAGTCCCTCTACTTCGTCGGGATTGTGTTTCTTCAGGACACTATGAACGATGTGCACGCTTTTCCAGGAATGTTCAGAGGGGTGTTTGATGAACTCTCTGATGTAATACAGGTAGTCATGCCTGTTGAATTCTACTACAGGAAGCATTGTGGAAGCGGGAAAATTTTTGCCCCCTATTTAACCATCACATGTGCAACAAACGGGTTGGGACAATTGTTTACACCTTGGACTTGGTAAGCCGAGTTTAAACCATGAAATGGGTAAGACCAGTTTTACATAGCAACTGCACGCCTAATCGGTGGAGACAAGCCCATATGTCCCAAGCCCATATGTTGACCGAATGCAAATGGACCAACACATGATGCCCAGTTCATGCCGTGGAAAGTGACAGTTGTGTCCACTCTACACCCACTCCACTTGTCATATAAATGTTTTAAACAGAGCCCATTTCATTTTAAGCCTTTTCTAAAATTGTTATGAATAAGCCCACAATGGTGAAACAATTTGCATGGCCCTCTGCTTCTTTTTACCGAGATTTTTACAAGAGCCCATATTTTATAACCAAACACATGGGCGGTTACTGCTTGGGTTTCAAGCCCACTTGAAATATTTATATGCATAAGCCCAAAATGTTGAAAGTTATCATGACCAATTGTTTCAACACTTGACGTAATGTGTACATATGTGTATACATCTATACAAAACATACAAATAATCCCCTCGCCTCTCCTCCCACATATGCACATAAGTCCACTTCTGCTTTCGCTTCTTCCAAATGCATGGATTGAGGCAGACATACCGCTGGTCTTTCGAACATCATCCTCAATGCCAACATGAGCCCCCAAGCCCATGGCTTTCTTGGTTCGCCCTTATTGCTACCAAACAGGCTTTCCTGGCTCAGCCTCCTTGATATCCATCATGCTTTCTGGGAAATCACTAGGTCATTACCAACATGACGAAAGCCTAAAAACTTTCATAAGTTACTGTCAACAAAAACCAAGTATGAAAATATTAAAACATGAGAACAATGCGGTTACCAGAGGAAAGTCCAAAACTATTCAGGTGTCAAGAGAACGAACCAATGTGGGTGCATAATTGTTGAAGAGAAACATGAGAAACGCCACCCTTCTATGAGCTGATTGTTTGCTGAATCGCATATCTAAGAGAGTTGTCCCTACTTTTTCATGGCAATTTATCTCACGGTATTGACTTCGCATAGATGTTAGATAGGGAAGGCGATGTGTTTCTTCTCTTCATCACCCTTAAACTCGAGGACACGCCTTATCAAGAGGACAACAAGAAAAGTGAAGACAAACTCCATTTCATGCTTCGATTATAGCCAAAGCATGGCGACAATGATGGGTATGGATCTGATGAAGGCTACAGCGATGACGACGCCAGTTTCAGTGCTGCTGACCAATGGGGGATTATTGTCGGCGACCATGGTCAGACGGCGTCGAAAGTTTCATTCCTGCTGCCGCCGGGGTGCATCAGTGGTGACGCTGCTTCAAGGGTGTCGGAAGGGCAAAAACGGAAAGATCTCCTTTTTTAGTGGAGGAACTGACGAAGCCTATGGCTCACAAGGTGGGCACTTCTGGAACAACAAAAGTGGAGTCTTTCAAAATAAATTGAAGGGCAAATTCGACATTACAATGTTATGACATGACAAGGACTAAACCAGCTCTTCTCCTATTTGGCACTAAAAGACAAAGTGGCTCCACATTGTTCATGGATCCATCGGCTCCACCTAGTCGTTCCCTTGATATATATGATTGGCTTTCACATTCTTATTTGGACCATGACATTTTTATTAATCTAAATTAGCAGTTTTATTTGGTCCATATATAATTAAGTACTTACCCTCTAGACCCTCGAAAACAAAAATTGATTTATTTTTTCACCTCAAACTACAATATTAATATTATTATTACTGACTATTTTCTATATTTTCTCCTGAATAATCTTTTATTTTCTTTTTAACTACTATTTTCTCAATTCAAGTATTCCACATTCACTTATTTTTTAATTTCTTTATTTTAATTCAACTACCCTGTGTTTTTTAATTTGGTATTCGGCATGGTATTGTTAAGCTTAAGATTGTGGTAAAATAAGATGTTAGTAAATGGATTCAATTTCAGTAGTCGAGGCTATTTTCTTTTTTGTTTTCTCTATTAATTTCCTTGTATGTCCAATATTTTGAAATGAGTTTCCACATGAAGAACAAATTTGTTGAAGCTAATGTTGCTTGGAAGGAATAAGGTGCAAATTTATCCCTAGGATTTCTTCCAAAGAACGATTTTACCCTTATCGTTTGGCTCGCTGCAAATAGACCCTTACCGTTAATAAAAATGGCTCATGTTTGTCCTTCTGTCACTTAAACACGACATGTTGACAGACGGAGCATGTTTTCGTCTATTAACGGTTAGTTTTATTCATGTGGCAAAGTTTTTGAAGAGAGCCACAAGACAACTCCTTCCAATCCAACCTAAACTTCTTCCATACTACCAAAATAGATATGGCCACAGTTTGGAACCGACGATTCTGCTTCCATGAAACCTCTTAATCATAACCAAACCGCCCAGGGGCGGTTCTGGGAGGTTTGGTTCCTATATGAGGCGGTTCGGTCGTCCGTTCTAGTTCCGGTTCAGTTCGGTTCAAACATATTTTTTTATTTTTTTTAACTGTTGTATCTTCACTCGCCATTTTTTCTCTAAATACGAAAAATGATCAACAAAAATTTAATTTTGAAAAATGTATGACAATGCAAAAATATAACAATATTAATAAAAATAATATAATGAAAAATTATTATAATAAAAAATATAGTAACAATAGTTAATTTTTTGTATTTCTAAGAATAAATAGAGTAAAAAAGTGAGAATTTTGAGATTAAATTGAATGAGAGAATTTTGAGAGAGAATAGAATTTTGAGAAATAATAGAATGAAAGATAATTGATGTGAGAAATTTGAGAGGGAGAAGTGGTATTTGTAGTGAAAAATAAAAAGAAACAAAAACAAAAGAGGATCGTTGGACCATTATGATCGTTGGCAACGGTCCGTTGTTATTTGAAATGGACCAGGTAGTTTGGGCTGATCAAACCTTTGGTTAACCAGCGTTTGAATCGGCAGTACAACAGTTTTTCAAAACTTTAAAACTGAAGCGGACCGAGGGGGACGGTTTGGCCTGTTCTGGGACAACATAATCCTCCATATACCACTTGGAGTAAGACAACAAAATTATACATAGCAAAGGACATCAAAAATTCAAAAAAATAAAAGAGAAAACGAAACAGTATTTGGGTTTATCCAACAGAGAGCAAAGGAAGATGATGGAGACTAAGAAATCATGGAAAAGCTTTGGCAGCCAAATCATTCTTGTACTGAGATAGTCGAACACTTCAGAAGGAGAAGAATATCTTGGAGCATTTTCTTGATTTTTTGGAGGTGTTGCGTTGTTTCGGACATGACTTCACTTTTGGAAGGAAAGGTAATTGTATTTACGACTTGCTGTTGAAATATGCCTCTGGCAACTGCCTTTCTGATTTGATCAAATAACACGGTGGTCGAATTCTGGAGAAGAATTCGGGTAGATACACTCGAATGTTACTCAGATGGCTTTCCTATAACCACAAGAAAGGTTATATCCATTGTGATCTCAAGCCAGAGAACATTCTCGTATTCCCCGACGAGGATGGTGCTCGACTTAAGATAGCCGACTTCAGATTGAGCAAGGAGCCTGGGGAAGAAGAGATGGATTGGAAGTTCACTTTCTGGGGGACACCTCTTTACATGTCGTCGGAGCCCTTGGCAGAAGGTAGAATTGAGGATGCACTCAATATATGGTCTCTTGGATGCATTGTTGTATGATTACAGAACAATGGGTTTGGCAGTTGAGCACGAAAGATTTGTACCATAGATGAAGCTCCAAAGATTTCAGATTTTAAGTTTGAAGAAGGGAGGGATTTTGTGTGCAAGTTCTTCGAGGTGAATCCGAACAAAAGATGGACAGTTGTTATGTTGCTGAATCGCCCATTTGTTCAGGAAAAGCCCAAACATGTGCTACTTTCGGCTCTTCTGAAAAGTTTGCTTGAGGCAGGGGATCGTGTAGAGGACTAGTTGAATCGGTTTGATAAACACAAGCAGAAGCGCTCGACTCAAGATTATCAGAGCCATAGGCGTTTGTTCAGAAACTCTTGGGTAAGTTCTGCAGAAAGAAGATGTCTTCATATAAATTTGATGTTGATAAATTTAATGGGTCAAATGATTTCACACTTTGAAAGTTGAAGATGAAGGCGATTCTGGTTCAGCAAAAGTGCGATGAGGCTTTTGATGGTGTAAAGAAATTATCGGAAGAATTGACAGCAGTGCAGAGCGCTGGAATTGTGATGAGGGCACACAGTTAAATTCTCTTGTGTATAACTGTTGTAATTTCTACAAAAAAATGGGTGGAGTTTATGATCGAGACCCTAGAACAGGCAAAGATCGACCAAGTTGATTTATGAGATGTAACAACAAAGGAATCAAGGCATGATAATTGTGTTGGTGATGGAGAAAGGCAACCATTGAAAAACACAAAAAAGAAGCGGGGTGGTGTATTGTTAGGTGTGGATGATAAAAGAGTAAAGCTAGCTAGTGGATAAAAGTCCGGCTTGGACTTGGTTCATTGTTGCAAGACTTGAGGCCCTTTGGGGTTTGGCAGAGGAGTGTATTTATTTTCTTATGGATTGAAGAAATGAACAAAATTCACTTCAAGGTGGAGAATTATTGAGATTGAAGTGAGATTTTCTTAATACAAGATGATGCTACTTGATATTTGATTAAGCAAGCAAGGAATGGGACTGACTGGTGGAAAGAAGAGGCGAATTGAAGTGTGACGAGGAGGACACAGCCTGAGACACGACCGTGTCCCATGCCATGTAATGCATTGCTGCAGGTTTTCTTGATACACAGACAACTACTTCAATCCATGTCTTATTGGCCAAGACCGTGTCTTACCATTGACGTATGTGTCTTCTATTCTAGCAGGTTTAGGACGTGTTTTAGGGTTTCAGTTGCCCTAGTTTGGCTTGTATTCATTATAAATATATAAATAAATAGCTTGGGAACATCTTGGGTGTCTTTGGTGGCCGGTTGTAAGCCTTTGGCTGAGCCTTTGATGGCTGTTGTAAGGTTTGAAAGCCTTGTAAGCCGTTTTGGCTGTTTTTATAAAGAGAATAAAGAATCGCACGCTCTATCTGCCCGTGGACGTAGGTCAATTAACCGAACCAGGTAAATCTTTGTATTCTTTTGTGTGATTGATATCTCTATGTTATTTTTGTGTTATTCTATCACTTGTTTTCCAACAAGTGGTATCAGAGCTGACAGTTTGACTGAGACGCGGACAAGGACGAGTATGGTGTGATGGTGTTTTGGGATGAGTGCAACAATGTGGTGAAGAGCTATATTGACTGGTGTAGTCTCGAACTACTTTGTGAGCGGCTAGAAAAGCTCGTAGACGGCAGGATGGAGTCACGGGAAAAACTCTTGTTGACACCATGGTGATGAGCAGACTCAAGAACGGTGAAGACTTGTGCTGACTAGTAAAGCCCTTGTCTAGTGTGAGTGGGACTAGCTCGTAGATGGGTGAAGTCATGGAAAAAGCTTTTGGGTTAAAATTCCACATTAATACTAAGAGGAGGCCCAAGGAAATTCTATAGTGCTTGGAGTGGTTTCCATTGCAAGGGAAGCATGGCTAAACCCGATGTGAGATTCACAATTGAGGGGGAGATTGTTAGATATGCAAATGTGAATGGTAATTGTCCCACATTAGAGAGTTGCGGTGTGTGTAAAGGACTTATAAGTGGTGTCAACTCATAACCTATATTTTGGATAAAGATGTGATGTTAGGTTCACTTTTGTGCTCCTTCACTAGGTTCACGTGTGAGGTGAATCTCCCTAAGGCTCTCTGAGTCTAACAAAAATGATCACATACGGAAGAACAAGTGCCTAGTTCGATTGAACATGCAAAATGTTGGGGCAGCAGCTTAGTATTGACTATGCAAAATCTAGCTATTTAGGATTGATAGTTTATGGAATTCTTGGTATTTTTTTGTTCAGTTTTGGTAGTGCCTGTGTGTAGCTCTTTTTCTGGGTCATCCTCTCCTCTCGGTCCACTAGGTGAGATTCTAGCTCGGAGAGTATGATTTCGGAAGATGAGTTGAGCCTTGTGTACATAGGCAGGATGTACTACCTTTCATTTTTTTGTCAATAAAATTAAATACTATGACCAAAAAAATCTAGCTATTTTGGATGTGGTAGTGAATATTTATGTAGTCAATTTTTGGATGTTATGTACATTGATTTTGGTTGAATTATAAACAGAAATCTTCTCTTTTGCCATATCATTACTGTTCTCCCCAGTGTTTTTATTTTCTTTAACATTGAACACAGCGCTGAACTTCTTTGAGCATTGGGAAGCTTGCTACTGTTTAATTGACTATAAACAGAACATTTTCTGCTTCCGAGTAGATAATTAGTATTGATTTGGTTATATGCAATGAGCATCAAAATGAAGACAGCCTGTTTATTGGCTTTTTAATATCAAATGAATGACAAAATTTGTATAAATGAAATATTCTGACACTGTTATTTCGCTTAGAGATTGCTGCAAAAATAGATTTTAGGCTTTAGGAGGTTCGAACATATAACCTTATTTGAGTTTTTCGAATTTTAGAAGTACTTATTGTTGTTTGAACTATTCAAAATAGTCAAGCCTCTTTTAGATTGTTCTTATGAGTCATTCATCTTAACTATAAAATTCTAATACATTTAGCTCTGCTTACCAGTTAAATTTTCAAACATACACTTATAATGAACACCCAATCTCAAAGATCAACAGGAATCAGAAATCATATTTCATCCAGAAATAAACCAGTATAGAACTAATTGTCAGTTTGATTGTGTCAAGATATGTCATTACATAGCAGTAGGTCATTAAGCTCTGAACTGGGAACTACATTAATGCTACTAATTTTGGCACCAAATTTCTTTCCTACGATATATTAGTTAACAGTACCCTATTGAACAGTCAACAGAAGGAAATGATTTCCATGCACTA
>CAODLS010805616.1:0-11059 GCA_948243855.1 Flueggea neowawraea | reverse complement strand
TTCATAAGGTTGATTCAGAGATGTTTCTGTTGGAATGGTGGTTTAGGGTTGTTAATTCATGCCATTGGGAGTTTAAAATCACTTGGACTGAACCTTAGATCATAAGAATCAAGGATGTTCACAAATGGGTTTGAATCACCTCGTTTTTGGTCAATTTTAGATGATTTTGAGTTGTTTTGGAGAATTTGATAATATATTAGTGTTCAAGGGCATAAGTATAGGTAATGTAGGTGTTTGGTGTCGATTTTTATCGGTTAAATTGGGATTAGACGAGTTTAGGTGATTCTGGGTTTGGACTTACTCGAGTAAGCCTTTAGCTCACTAGAGTAAGCGAGTGCTGGGTGATTACTCAAGTAATCCAAATGGGTCACTCGAGTAATCTAGCATGGTCTGTCACTTAAGTAAGCTTTTGGGGCTCACTCGAGTAATCCGTGTTTATGGGGGCCAAAGATGTAATTTTCTGCATTTTGGCTAATTCTGAGAGTTAGAGGACTTATTTGGAGATTCCGACTACTTGGAGGATTAATCGGTAGTTTTAGAATACCTTAAGGTCTATTTTGTATTTTGAGAATGGTTGGGGCTAATATGTAATTTTACATTTGTCCGGGGAGCAAACTGTAACTTTACGAGATTTCGAGGGTCTGCATCTAAATCTGCATATCATGCATTGGTATCGCCATAGTATTTGATATTTGTTCTGTCTGTAATGGTTTCAGCTTCGTGTGTTTGCTAGCACGACCAGCCAAACACCAGTGGTGTTTGACTAGACTTTAGCTCGGTTATCAGGTGAGTGAAATGACAGATTCAGACACATAGGTTGTGTCTTCAAATTCAGTATAATATTTTTGGTATGTCTGGCTATAATTTGAAATTGGACTAATAAATATTTGGTTAATTAATAATCAGATTTATGTTATTATTAATTGACCCACGTTTTTCTCTGAAACTTAATATATATCGTTATATATATATATTCGATAAAAGGAATTTGAAATCTGATATGCATGTTGTCTGTAAATATTATACATATATAATATCCTGATGCGGGACACCTAGCTACGGGGTACGCAACCTTTGGTATACCAATGCTCAGACAAGGCTTTAGTTACCGGGGTAATGAGGTGACCGTGAATCCGGCCAGATACATGCTCTATTCAGTCAGGTGGCGGAGTCCACACTTTTATTACTCAGTCAGTTTAGGTCCTATTATCTGATGCATATTTATATATATTGGTGTATATATATATATATATATATAAACTTTTGATACTGTCTGTCTGCCTGCTTTATGATCTGGATGCAAACGTTTTGGAAGCTACTATGTATGTAGTGAATATACTATATGGTATCTACGTACATGCATGTGCAATATTTTATAAAACGGATTTCAAAACAGTTTTTGTGAGGCTTGTAGCCGATTTGGAGTGTCGTTTTCTCACTAGGGATTCTTACCCCTTTTTCTTCTGTTGTCTATTCCTAACCTACTTTCCCAGGTGACATCTTTTGACGCTCAACAACTGTCCAGCACCTCGATCCCAGTGAGACATTTCTTGATAGTAGTGAGTGTTCCTCATCCGAGCTCTACTTTATTTTTGGTCGTTAAAGCTCCACATCAAGTTGTTGTTGGGTTACTGGACTACACGTTTTGTATTTTGGGATACTAATTTTCATATGACAGTTTTACACTTACTTGATAGTATTCTATATATCTTCATTGTTTCGTATATTATATATGGTACATGTTTTTAGTATATAAACGTTTTATATTCATTAAATATTTTGAATAAATGTTTGGATAAGTTGGGCATAATGTCTGTATCTCCGAGGCTTGAGATGGGTCGGGTTCTCATAGACGGTTTGCCTCGTATGCCGGTCATGGTCCGGAAATGGGTTGTGACAAGAGAATTATTTAACATACTCCTAACCATGTCCATAAAAGTGCGATTATGCCTTTTTGCAACACCATTTTGTTGTGGTGTTCGTGGCATTATGTATTGAGCACATATGCCACGAATTTCAAGGAACTTAGCAAATGGACTGAGGTTTTAGCTAGTTCCATCATATTTTTCATAATATTTACAACCATTGTCAGACTTGACAATTTTCACCTTTCTAACTGTCTTTCAACCTCGTTGATAAACACCTTTAAAGCATTTACCAATTAAGGATTTTCGTGCAACAAATAGATGTAACCATAACGTGAAAAACCATCAATAAAAGTGGTGAAATATTTTTCTCTGCTAAATGTTGAAACATTGAAAGGCCCACAAATTAATATCAACGTGTATTATTTCAAGGAGTTTTGTGTTTCTTGTGGAAACTTTTTTATTTGTGTGTTTTGTATTTTCTTTAATCCAATTCAAATAAATACTAAGATTAGTAAAATCTAAATTTGCAAGGATTTCATTCTTTACTAATATTTTCATTCTTTCCTTGGATATGTGACCCAATGCTTTATGCCACAAGTGAACTAAACTTTCATTTCCTAAACCTTACTTCCAACACTGTGATGCAAGGATAACAAGGATTCAGAGAAAAGATTGTCAGGATTTAGTTTATACAAGCCATCACAAAGAACACCAGAACCAATAAAGGATTTGTTTTTAAACAAACTAAAGTATCCATTCACAAATTTAAAAGAATACCCAAATGCATCAAGTTTAGATAAAGAAACTAAATTTCAAGAAATGGAAGGAACATAAAGGTTTGAAACAAGTCCAAATGGTTTCCAGTATATAAAATTAAATGGTAGGTTCCAATAGCTTTAGCTAGAGCTTTGACTAATTTCCTATAAATGCAAACTTTTCATTGGGGTTTATCGTTTGGGTCGTAAGGAATCCTTGCATCACATTGGTAGCATGAATGGTGCATCCATAATCAATCCATCGGGTATTAGAAGGAACTTCTTCCAAATTTGATTCAAAACATACAAAAGCACTAAGCTTACCTTTCTTTTCAAACCATGCCTTTTGTTTTTGGCAATCTTTCTGGAAGTGTCCACACTTTTTACAAAAATGACACTTCACGCCTTTTGGTTCCTTTTTTTTTTGGATTGAAGCAGATGCCCCATTAACATTATGTGGATTTTGTACACACTTATTTTTCTTCTTACTGGGCTTTCTAACAGCTCCTTTCTACACCACAAGATTAATAGAGTGGATACCTTATTTCTTAAGTCTTATTTCCTCCTGAATAAGCATATTGTATAATTCATTCACACTCCATTTATCCTTTATAGTATTGTAACTCATTTTGAATGGTCCATATTCAAAAGATAGTGAGTTTATAATAAACTGCATAAGGAACTTTTCACCCACTTTCATTTCCATGGACTTCAATTTTGTTGTTGTATTGATCATTTTAGTCACATGTTCATGAATCGAACAAGAACCATCAAACTTAATGGTAGTTAACATAGCCATTAAGGTTCCAGCATGTGACTTATCAACACTTTCAGATTTAGAGATGTTCACCACAAATTTTAAGTATTTCTAAGCATTTTTAGTATTGGGAATTGTAGCCTTAATGTTGCTAGATATAATCATTCACATAAACATTAAACTCAGTCTATTTGATTCTTTCCAAGCATCATGGAAAGATCGTTTATCAGCACTACTAGTATTAGTAAGAGCAGCATGCTTTTCAGTCACAAGTGTCAAATTAAGATTCAGGACACCTAAATGGAACTAAACTTGTTCATTTCATTCTATGAAATCAAGCCTATGAAACTTAATCATAGACATAGCTCGCGAATGAAATACAATAGAACTAGATACTGCGAAATGTTAAATGCTCACTATTAATACAAATTCAAACACCATACAATAATGCATGTATATCGAAAGTTCACCTTTGGGCAAGACAAACAACATACAAATAACTATAATTCATGCTTAATAATAACATAATTGGTAATTACATATACTCTATTTAGACATATTTTCAATCTTTGGATATACTAAACATATGTAAATAAGCATATTAATTAACTACAGTCATGTTTCACAAATATAAAATGAGTTGATTACCTTTGGGTAATCTTAAATATTTTATAAACATGAACTTCAATATACTCACTATCTATATCATTATGTCATCTATTAGCATCACATAATCATGGGTAACTGAAATTTATTCAATCCGATATACATAAACACTTTCTAATTTGGCCACTTTGGTGACTAATAAATTGCTTTAATATGAATATTGAATTAAATAATACATCTCCAATTCAATACACAACAAGTGGTTAAAACAAAGTTCATAACAATCATTTGACAAATTCATAACCGTAAATCACATAGGTCACCATGCATTATAGTCATAAACGTGTATGCATTACGGAAGTCAAACAGTAAGCATGGAATAGTAACTTGAATATTCCATAAGTCATATAAGTTATATACCAATGTAAACATCTCAATCATAAAACATACATATACATAACAGTAGAAGTCAAGCACAAAAATTTGTGAAACTACCACAATACATACTACCTCATTCGGCTATTTCCAGACTAAAGCCAAATTATACACTTATGGGTTAAAATATGTATAAATCATCATTATAAGGCATTAAAAATAAAATTAAGTCATAATAAATACTGTAATTATTAATTCATTGCCACTTGAAACCGTTAATGGCTACTATTAATGCCAATTTAATTTACAGCAATGAAATAATTAAAAGCTTTAATCATTATGGCTTTAAAATCAAACACGTAATGTTGTTAAAATTACTAGTCGTTAGTGGGAATTGAAACAGTGCTTAATGTCTGTGAACTATTTCCGGAAAGGCAAATTGAAACTCGAAGGACATTAATTATAATATCCACTTAACGTGGATTGCCACTGTAATGTTCATAGCCAACTCTGATTTCGGTTACAGTTTGTTAGCACAGGAACTTTTCATAAAAAGGAAGTAATGACAAGAAGTTATGGCCAACGAAGTAACACCTGTTTTGATTCCAATTCATAATAACCACGTAACAACCAAAATAATTCTAATTCTTGTTCCAACTTTCACGGCAAGCTTTCATAATTTGAAACAAAAACTATAGCTGTGAAAACAAATCTTAAGCCATTAATTTCAGCAAACAAATCTTAAACCAACTCTAATTCATAACGACAAACTCTGATTTCGGTTCCAATTTCCACAGCAAATAATAGCCACGTTATGACAATAATCTAATGCACTTGATCATTATTGCATGAGATAATAACATGAATGTAATCATTAGGACTAACTTCGGCAAACATTAAAACAAGCCGAGAACATGATAGTCCCCAATCAATGGGAGGCAAAATAGAAACTTAAAAGCATTATTTTTTTTTTCTCGACTTAATACGCAAATAACAATAACGTGATACAATTAATGGGTAATCAACAAACACTTAAAAGAAAATTATAATTTTCTCAACCTATGACTCTAATACCACATGTGAACCTTAATTGCAATAACAATTACAAATTTAATAATGCATTATTCTTAATGTCAACAATCTTAAAACACTATAATTTTCATACAATACGTAATTAATAACGGAAGCGTACCTTGCTCAATTGCTAGAATTGAATCCGAACAAATAAACACGAATATGAACATGATTAAATTGAGTTTCTCTCTTCTTGCGTCTTTAAGGTTTTCTTAGGTACAATTGTTTTTTTTATAAGTAGAGAGAATACCAGTTTAGAGTTTTTTTGTGGATTTTTGTCATGATTTATCAACATGACTTATTAATTCAGTAAAACTCTAAATAATATCTCTACTACAATCAATAAGAATTTACCACTTATTAAATCAAATTACTTAATAGTCCATATGCCACATACGGATTCTAACATAGTGAGACTTATAATCTGACTTTAACCACATTATCTTACATGCTTCCTCAATTGAAGATCGATCGAATTTAAAACTTGCTTAAACTTTCCATTTTCTTATGCTTAATATATTTATTTAATATAATAAACTCAAATCGTTTGGTCGTAAAATATTCGAATATCATATATATTAGAAATTATTCCACTTGAACTCCAATAGTCTCTTTATATTCAAATATAAAATAAAGAGTATGATAGATTATCTATTTATAGAGAGTCAAATTGACTCTTTATTTGTTTGTCATTAATGAAATTTATATACATTTTCTTTTTATTTCTTTACTTTATTTTATTTAATTATCATTCTCTCCTTAATAGTCTTTCTCTTTAAATTACTTATGCATTTATATTTTGTGAAAGTTAACAAAATAAAGAGTATAGTTAAAAAGTACTATTGGAGTAAATTTTTATTTTGAATCTTTAAAATTAAAGTTACTCTTTATTTTTATTAAAAATATTTTAAAATATAAAGAGTAGTATTAGAGATGCTCTTAATTATTTAAAATTATTGGCAAATTCCCTTAATTTTTATTTTACAATTGCCAAGTCATACTTGCACCAATATGCATATTAGATTCTAATATTTTAATCAAATTACATAAAATTGTTTATATATTTTTTAATTTTAAAGTGTTTGATGTTCTACACGTCTCTTTTCCCTAGCGTACGTCGTTGTCTAAAACACAACAAATAAATTTATAGTCGAGCAAACCTTTCTAGATATTGAAATTTTTAAGTTTTCAGCATGGAGTCTTGAAGTTTTAAGATTTAGACTCTAAGATTGTGGCGAATCTAGAAATTTGAACTGGAAAAGTCGAATGTTGATTCAAATCTTACACTACAAAAAAAATCCACTTAGCTGCAAATTTCATCGAATCCACTTAGTTTGTAAGCATGTATTAGACTGAATCACAAACATTAGTGAAATTTTACTCTGTATGGTGCAAGTCACGATCATTCAATACATATATACAATAAAATCATATTAAATGTAAGATAACTGTATGTTATGTGAATTCTAGAACTGCCAAAAGTATTCACAAGAACAGTATTATTTACATGTCTATTCTCCGCATAAAATTAATCTTTTCTTAAATTAATGTAAGAACTTTTAAAATATGTGGTATTCTTGTTTTAAAGCATAGACTATTATTGGTAATATTCCAAAGATAATAAACTTTTTGAATTCATTGAAACACATTTAAGAAAGAACATGGAGCAATACACTTGAATGCCCAAAATCATATTAAAATTATTTTAAAATATGCTTAAAATGAATTTAAACACTAAGCAATACACTAATGCCAAGAAATACGAAGCAATACACTAAAGAGTCATACTAAAATATGCACAATTTCAACAAAACATACTTAGAATTATATTAAAATATATGTATAGCTTCAAGAATAATAGAAGGTTCTTGTCAAGGTGGTCGACCGACCGCCCCAACCTCCTTTGAATCTGCCTATACTCTAAGGCATGTGTTAACTTACACTTACTGACCTCCTTTGGATCTCCCTATACTCTAAGGCATGGGTTAATTTACACAGTGTAAATTTTTTAACTTATATATAATCTTCACCAATCATTTTTTAAAATAAAAAGGAGAAACTCATAGGTTGCGATAAATCTTCGTCAAAGAACATTGCATTTGAATGTGAAACTGATACGTCACCTAAAACCAAAGCACGTTGCGACTTGTGATAACACAACAGGGTGTAAATATGTCTTTTAGTCATGCGCTCACAACAAGGATCAAACCTCAAACCTTTAAAACATGAAAACTACTTCTTGATCGATGAATCCGACGCATGTAAGTCAACATCTATTCTTTTTAAATTTAATGGCTGATATAAATTTTTATTTTAAATTTAATTTTCACCATTAGAAAAAAAAATTGATGATAAAAATTAGATATTAATTATTTTTAAAATATACATAGTGTAAATAGCGTCCTTCTCAATATTACTGATAACTGATATTTTAAATTTCAAATTAATATGTTTAATAAAAATAATTAATTCTGGTTCATAGACCAACCTAAACCCGGCCCACGGTTGTCACTTGTCAACTTCATTTTTTTATATCAAAAAAAAATTCTCCTCATTGACACTCTCCGCAGCCGTCCGATTTATTCCCCTCAATTCTCCACCGTTAACTCCCCCACTTTTTTATTTGAAATCTTAACTCACCCCACTTTCTCCCCTGTTTTCAGCCACAATCCACGATTGCCACAGTCGGAATCCAAATCATCATCAAATCTATATCGTGCACGCGCTTAGAGTATCCATGGTTGACATCTGTAATGCTAGCCCTTGGACTAATTAAATTATGGTTTTTAATGTTTTAATTCAATATTTTTTTAGTGATTTTAATTAATGAATTAAATCATTTAAAAAAATTCATGGTAAATATATAAATTTCATTTTTTTTGGTGTGGGAGACTTATATTTAATTGAATACATTAAATTCGAAAAATTATCTTCAATATTAAAAATTAAAATTTCGATTCAACAATAAATAAATAACATATAAAAATAAAATTTTAGTACAATAATGTCATTATTTATTTAAAAAAATTTAAAAATATCATAAATTCTAAAAAACGAAATTCATGGAAAAGCAAGCCAAACTATTGGACAAATTGCAATAAAGCCATGATAATAGAATGAGAGAAAATAAAAATACTGTGGGATAAACGCTAAGGAAGGAGAGAGAATCGAAAGAGGTATATATTTCCGTTGACAGAGACGAGAGTTGAATCAAGCCTACGGCTACTTACATCAAACACCAGAGTGGAGGAGAGAGTCTTTTGTAAAGTTTTCTCAAAACGATAATGTCTGCAACCGGCGCCGGAGGTGGTGGCGCTGAGGAGGACAAGAAGCCTGGAGGTCAATCTGTTCACATCAATCTCAAAGTCAAAGGCCAAGTACACACCTTCATACTCTTTTATTCACATGCAAACAAATTATCCTGTTTGTTGTTTACTTTGCTGGATTGAGATCACATTTTCGGGTGCTTCATTTTGGCATTCTGAATTGACAGAATCTTAATTTGCAGAAACTTAGATTATGGATTGATAAATTAGATGTACTATACAGCGAAAGGGTAGAGAGATTGATTTGTCGATGCATTATTATATATACTAATCTCTATCTATTTAGTGATATTAAATTATATGGTAAAATAGGGGAATAGACTGTTCTTTTTAATTATGTTCAACGCAGTTGAATATGTAACACAGCAATTGTATACGTTGAGAAGAAATATGCAGAATCGACGTATAATTGGGATATGTAATTTGGAATTTCGTTGGCTGTTTGGCGGTGTAGGATGGAAATGAGGTGTTCTTCAGGATAAAGAGAAGCACACAGCTGAGGAAACTGATGAATGCGTACTGTGATCGCCAGTCGGTGGAGCTCAACTCCATTGCTTTCTTGTTTGATGGCCGTAGACTACAAGCTGAACAGACCCCTGATGAGTTATACTATTGCTTCTTTCTTGTGAATTATTCTTGCTTTTCATATCCATTCACAGTTTCTTATGAATTTTGCACCATTCTATGTCTAATTGTTCATTCCTCTTGAAATTTGACTGGATATATAAAAAGAATAAAATTATAATTACCTTGTTGATTGACTTTGATATAGATAATTTTGTCTCAATCTAAGATGATAGATTTAGATTATAGATTGGTAGGTATTTTTGATTTGGATTACATCATAATAGGGAGCATAATAGCTTCATGTACAGGGAGCATAACAGCTTCATGTATAGGCCAAGTGGATTGGTTGAGTGGTCTCACCCCACTGCCATATCTTGAAAGTTGTGGATTCGAGCCTACCAAGGGGAGGGAAAATGAATTTAAAGGTAGTATAGGTATACATTGTTTTCCAGTTCAAAAAAAAAAATAGCTTCATTTATGGCACAGTTGAAATGCTTAGTTCACAGTAAGTTTATGAGGTTTTTTGCTGCATCCAGCTGGAGATGGAAGATGGTGATGAGATTGATGCGATGCTGCACCAAACCGGAGGAGGGCATGCATCAATTTGAGCTCTCTCAGAACCTTGTCGATAGCAGAATGCAGACGCTGTTTGGAGTTCGTTTATCTTTCCTTTTAAGAAGAGAATTTATTACTGTAAATGAAAAAAGAAACCGATGAAGGCTTGAGAAGGTTAAGAGGAGGTTTTGTTCAATCAACAAGAACCATACAGTGTCTAATACAATGATGTTTCTATTATTCGTTGTTGTTCTCATTTCTTAAAAATTAATTAACACAATTTGCCTACTAGTTGACAAATCTAAATCGAGCTCTCCAAGCTAAAATCAACCTCTAAACGAGCTTTTAAAGAACAAAGCTCGTTAACGAGCTCTTAGTGAGTTTGTTTGGTTCTTGAGCTCCAACTTGAATTTTTCTTATCAAACCTAGCTTGAAAAGTCCAAAACACAGTTGACTCAACTTTAACCCTACTCATCTCAGCTTCTAAATGTCATAACACGGAAACACATGGCCATAGTGACCTTGTGGGACTGCAAAATTCAGTGGCTTCATAGGACAAAATGCGAGTTTAGTGACCGTGGAATACACCAACATAAAATTGAGTAACTGTCTGTGAAATTTTCCCCCGCCAGCAGGAGATAAATTCAACAGAAGAACTGAAGAAGGCAAGTAGTCGGGTTACCGCACAACCCTTTTCCAGTTTAATAGGGAAATATTGGTGCCTGGACAATGGTTTAAACCTTCAAGGCACTGTGTCAACATTGTTCTTCTACAAAAAATTAAAGATTATGACACACAAGTGCGTATACAATTTGCAAGTCGTCTTTCGCTAAATCAACCAAGGCAGGAAAGATGTAGGGCAGAAACAATGAAATTTAAATCATTGGTGCTGACAAAACAAAAATATCCTGGCAGGAACCCTTAACATGTTTCCTAAGCCTTGTACCGAAAACTCAAGCAGGCAACTCAAGCTTTTTATTGTTTTTCAAGCTGCACCACAAATTTAGCAAAAAAGGTTGTAAGAAAAAAGATGGAAGTTATCATGCTATTGTGCATAGCCAACATTGACACCAACATAAAAGATGTTCTAGGATGTGCAATACAGGAGATATGATCAAAAAATACCTCTCAAAGTAATAGTAGAAGAAATCAGCATACAACAATGTTTGTACAAGC
>CAODLS010805497.1:0-28098 GCA_948243855.1 Flueggea neowawraea | reverse complement strand
CTTTAATTCATTATCATTCCCATGATAATGATCGATTAGGACATTTAGAATAGTATTCCTTTTATCTTTATGGTTTTACTATCAAGTCACGTACTTGATGGCATAAAGAAGAATAAACTATTCATGGAGTTTTATCTTCATAAAATAGATAATATTTCATAGAAATGAAATGCCACTTTATTAAATAATTGAATGACAATGCACATTAATGATTGGACTAGGGCACAATTCTAACAACATTTATATTCACTATACCATGATTTTTAAATCATCCATTTTCAATTCCAGTGTGATTAATAAGAATCCATTCACCTTCATCATTTTTATACCTCCATTCACTGGTACAAACGTTACCATCATTGCTCATATCAAATAATTGACTCAATGAGCTCTCTAAAATTTTAACAATTTTCCCATTCACTATGGATTGTACACTATTAAACCAAAGTTTGAAATTTTTAGGTTTTGATGATTGACAAAAATGAAAGAATAGGACTCATGTACATTAAGAACAGACCTATGTAGTTAACATACCGCTTAAGCATGATAATGGTGAAATTAAGCGCTTAAGACATTTCTTTATAGAGACAATGAATTGGACAGAGACAACACACATCTAGAAGTTACGCATGCATGAGAATATTAGTGCACGTAAAGGATTCACTTACAAACTTAAGGGAATTTGACAATAAGAACAGAAAATGGACATGAGCAAACCAGGGACTTGGCTCAAAGGTAACTTGCGCACGTAATGGAAAAAATGTACTCAATATTTTATTTTGTGCACTCAATTGTTGACTACGCAAACAACTAAATGTAAGGGAAGAAATCCATAATGCCTCTAGAACATTTTAAGATTGAAGGCTAACACAAAGAATTATGCATGCAACAATCTTGTAAGTCGTGTATGATTGAAAAGGCTTAAGCACATAAGTAAAGAAGAGTTAAGTGAAAGACTTTTGCTTCAAAGTTAAATGCAAGAGGAAGAATATCTTATGCATGCAATAGAGGTTATGCACGCAAGCTTAAACAAAAAAATTGGATGATTGACACATAAGAAGTTGAATGACATATCAAGTACAAAATTCAAATCTTCAATCATATCAAATATGCCAAAAGAGTAAAGCATATGCAAAGTTTTAAAAAATTTTGTGCACGCAAACAAGTGGTTTTGCACACAATTAGAAGAGAAAGTTGTCAAGTTGACATTCTGCAATGAAATTGTTGTATTTACATTGTCATCTTAAGCATGCAAGTTCAGAAGTACCACAGGCAAGTGAAGAACACACTAAAATGCTGCTCATGCAAATGTTGGTAAAGTAGACAAAGGTTGATGTGATATGTGCTTGAATTTGATTTTGTCTCACAACGGCTAGTAATCATTCCACAATGGCTCAAAACTTTATCCAACGGTCAAGAAGGTATTTTTTGGATATAAATACCCTTCTACAACAACAAAAGAAAGATAGAAGCCTTAGGTATACATTGCAACTATTTTGCTCTGATTTCTTACTTGCACATTCTCTAGCTCTTTAGCACTTCTAATCATACTTGGGTTGGATTGTGATCATTATTGTGTATTGGTACACCTTGTAACAAGACAATCTTTGCTTGCAGGGTAGTGATAGGTTTTCTTGTTTGTTCTTTGGTAAAAATAAGAAATTTGTAAGGTTTTCTAGTTGATCCCTTAAAAATTGGAGGGCTAAGGTTTCAAAGATGATCCCACAAAAACTAGAGGTTTAAGATTTTCTAGTTGTTCCCGTAAAAACTAAAGGGTTAAAGTTTTCTAGTTGTTCTCATAAAAACTAGATGTTGAAAAGGTTGCCTTGTGATCCTGTAAAACAAAAGAAGTGTACAAAGGTTTCCCTTTACTCGGAAGTGAGAAGTTAGTTGATTGGAAATTCTCGAGCCAAGCTTGAGGAGTGTACATAGGTCAAAGAGGACCAAACCACTATAAATCGACGACTTGCTTCTCTCTTACCCCAAGTCTTTACATTTACTGCTATTTACTTTATTGTTGAGTTATTTGTTATCGGTGTAAATTGGATTACATTGTTTTCTTGGAAAAGTTTCAAAAAAGGTTTTAAAATTTCTTAAACAATCCAATTCACAACCCACCCTTCTTGGATTGCCATATTGGACAACACTTGATATCAGAGCTAGTGCTCATTTATTGTAAGGTTTAAAAAATTAAGAGTGAAAGATCCAAAATGGCATCCATAGAAGATATATATATATATATGAGGGAGTAACTACTAATCATGCTTCTTTCTCTGATGGAAGGGATTATGTTTTTTGGAAGACTAGGATGATGGTGTTTCTTAAATCGGAAGCATTGACATGTGGCAAATTATTGAAAAAGGTCCATACATTCCAAAGAAGATTGCTGCTAGAGTTGAAGTCGTCAAAAATCAAACAGGAATGGAATGAATATGATAAAAGGATGGATTCTTACAACAACAATGCAATGAACATTCTATTTTGTACCTTAAGCAAGACTCAAGTCAACAAAGTTCACCAATGTCACACTGCTTATGACATTTGGAGAATACTCAAGATCACCTATAAAGGAAACACTCTCATGTGAAGGAGAATAAGGTTTCACTTTTAATGCACAAGTATGAGCTTTTCAAAAAGAAGGAAGTTGAAGCCATTCAAGAAATTTTGGATCAATTTAACTATATTTTAAATGCGTAGAAGGCTCTTGGAAAGACGTATACACATTCAGAGCTTGTGAGAAAGATTTTAAGGTCACTTGTTAAATCTTGGGCACCAATCAAAAATGCCATTCAATAGGAAAATGATTTATCTTCACTCGCCTTGGAATAATTATTAGGTTCATTGCTCATACATGAAATGAGTATGAAAGAAGAATAGGAGAGTGAGAAGTTTAAGAAAAATGGCAAGATAATGAAAGTTGCTTGAAGCGATAACGACTCAAGTTCAGATGTGGAATAAGAAGTGGAAGAAATGGCCAACCTATTCTTGATGGCAATTAATAACAACGAAGAACAAAGTGATAATGAGGTAAGTAATCTTTCACTTTTGATGAATTGCATGATGCCTTTGAGGAATTGCATAATGAGTTTAAAAAACTTGGCATTTGTCACGACCCAAGATCAGACCATAACCAGTGTACGAGGTGAAAATAATAGTAGGCCCGACCCATCCCACACAAGCCTCAGAAGAATAGAACATCTACCTAAATCTTTAATCAAACATTTATTAAACAATACATACAAAACCATATTTCATTTAATAATATAAATAACTATAATATCAATTCATAGAGAAAATATTTATATGTAAAGTCAGTTAAAACAAAGTAATAACTATAATATCAATACACTAGTATCTTGGTGCGGAGCATCTAACATATATACAGACTAGAGCCTAAAAAGGAGCACTCACTGCTGATCAGAAATCCTCGCTGAGAGCTGAAAGTCAAACAGAGCTAAAGCCAAAAAACCTGAAATGTTAAGCAACAAAAGAGGGTGAGAATACTCAGTGAGGGACAGCACTCTAGAGTACCTCTAGGCCTTACATAAACTATTTTGAAAATATTTTTAAAAAATAACACAAACACATATATCCTTATATAATATTAATATACATGCTTATATGCATATATACTTCGAAAACCACTTCTCAAAAATGATTCGTAGAGATGGCATACAACATGTATTCATACCGAATCTAAATGTTTTCTTAAATAAGTTATCTAATTGTTCCAAAGGCAGATAATAACCACTTAGGCAAATAATAGTCACTTGGGCAAGGGATAGCCACTTAGGCATATCATAGCTACTTAGGCAATGGATACCCACCTGGGCGAATGATAGCCACTTAGGCATATAATACCCACTTAGGCATATGTGGACTACTGCCACCAAAACAATATAATATTTTCAGACAAGCAAGTAGAATAGACAAATAATTTATAAAAAAATCTATCAAATCTCTAAACAGAATAATTATCATAGAAAATATATTAGATTTTTTGAAATAGAAACAAATTTTCTCATAGCAGAGTTTTCACATAAGTCAGATTTTACGATTACCAATCCTTTAATTAGTCTGGATTACATGCAAAGGTCGGAGCATAACAAAAACGTATAGGTTCAGAAAACACGGCCTATATGTCTAGAATGACATCCAACTCACCTGGACAGCAAGACAAATAATCAAATCACGAACCACCGATTAATGGATGGTCACCGACTAACCTTTCTATTCAACAATCAGACGCTCTGTAAAATATCAGACTAGTTCCTCAACTTTTAACAAATTTACTTTAGTCCCCAAAGCCATAGCATTTATGATTCAATCCTCAAACTTACAAAAATTTACAAATCAATCCTCTAAATATTTCACAATTATATTTCAGACCTCAAACATTTGGAATATTATAATTTATTCCTTACAGCAGAAATGTTTTCAGAAATATCCAAAATTGGTACAAATCAAAACCAAACATTCCAAATCACCTAAACCATCTCAAATCAAGTTTAGATATATGAATCCATGATCAATTTCACCAACCAAACTCATTATCATCAAAAATCCCAAATTTCCCATACCAAACCCTAACCCAACAACAAAACCTCTTCAATCTTTTATTCCAAACTAAAACCCATACATTATCAAGTTCATTCTACCTTAATCTAACAAAATCTAACTTAAATATAACAAAATATTTGTCCAAAACTGAGTTTCTACCTCAAACCATCCCTTAGAGCTCCAAACTCAACATACATGCATCAACAATAAAACTCAAGCCAAATCAATACATTTCTAACCTCAATCAAACATAATACAACCATATTTAACTCATATTCTGACAGAATTAATCAAATCCAAACCCTAGTTCCAAATTGTCATCCAACACATTTAAGCATCACTCCATGTTCTAGTATGGAAATTAAAGAAATGGATTGGAGATGTATTCTTATCTCAAGGAATTGAAAGTAACCAAGGAGAGGCAATGAGAGCTGAAGAGAGACGAATGTGAGAGTGAGAGAAGTGAAAATGGCGAAGAAGTATGGTGGAAGAGGTGTTTATATGGCCCTGCATCGAAACTCTTTGTTCCACTTGTTAACATACGCCAATGTATGTTATACTAGCTAAAACGTACGTCTTGAGCTCATAACATATGTCTTCAAACATTTAACCTACGTTATACCACTTTAAAATGCGTCCAATAGCTTCAGTTATGCAAAATCTATGATCAACGTACGTCACACAAAGCATGGCATCAATCTTAGCATCATAATGTATGTCATACATTATTTAAACATACATTTTGCAACTTCTATAGATAATGTACGTCTTAGAGATGCTAACGTATGTATTGCCATGCCAGACTGCATTCCTCGACTTCTTTCACTTACGAGCATGTATCAGATCATTCTGAGGCTCAACAACACCCAAAATCATAGAAATATCATCATTAAACATTCTTAATCATCTAAACATCATCTCGAAACTCAAATATCTAATATAAAATGAATAAATTTCAACTGGAATCGAACGAGGTACTATAGAAGGTTTTATATGAATTGAGCAAGCTGTTACATAATATAGTGCATGGTAAAATGTTGCAAATGAACTTAATGCCAAGATTGCTATTTTGAAAAGAGATAACAATTCTTTGAAAAATAAAAATGATGTTTTGATAAGTGAAAATTCGGTTTTAAAGAAAGATGTTGAAGGGTTGTCCAACATTGCTATTAAATTCACAAATGGCAGAAAGAATTTTGAAAAATTTCTTGGCTATTAGAAACAATCTTCATAAAACATGGATTAGGATATGCACTTTTTAAATTTTTTTACTTCAAGAAAAATCCTAAAACCATGTTTGTTCGACGAGATGTCTCTTTAAATGGTACTTGTAACTATTGTAATGAATATAGTCATATTGCATATACTTGTTATTTAAAATTGCACAAACATGTTGGAGTCAAAAAGATATGGGCTTCCAAAGGAACAATTCTATCTAACATGGTTAAAACTAACCCCTAATGACCCAAAAGAAAATGGGTACCAAAAAGAGTTCCTATTTTGAAGGAAACCAAAAGAGACAAAAGAAGAAAATAAAATGCCCAGTTAATCCTTTGAAAGGAATTTGGATTGGTGGAGAAAGGCAAGACAAAAATGCATATCAAAGAACATGGAGAAGCAAGGAACAAGTGTTTAGTTACCACTAACATGCTTCGATGGTGGTTGAGGTAACAAAGTCTTGAATCCCAGAATTTGTTATGCTATTTGATGTGCTTTAGTTTGTGTTATATGTTTCTTTTGTTAAGACTTGTTTTTGAGTTGCTTATTTGTTGTGTTTCTTAAGCAATTAGCTTATGTTTCTATTTTACTATTCATAAATTTTACACTTGAAGATTGATTTTTATCTTAAAAGCTATGTATTATAACTATTGATCTTATATTAACAAGTGCTTGATTGTTTCCAAAAATGAATGAACTTAAATCTTGTTGCATTAACAAAAGCCATTGTTTTTTAAATTGGACGATTGATTGAGGGGGTGCTTTTGCCATTGCTATAAGTTCATTAACCCATGACATTTGTCGTGCATATATAGTTTATAATATAATACTTTGCGATTGCAGTTGCTTCAAATGCATTGAATTCCTACATAGAGTTAAATAGGGAATGTTTTACTATCTCATATTCATAGACTTCTATTTGATTCTATCTTGAAAATATCTTTGATGCTGATCAACTTGTTGATATTATCATGGCCCCTCAATGAAAATATTTTTATTTGAAGAAGAATTGGTATGTGTGAATTGAATGATTATTGATGCTTGATTGTTTTGTGTGTTGCATTCATATATATTTACATGTTCATTTACATAAAATTGATCCATGTGGCAAAAATGGTGAAGTTAGAAAGTGTTTGGTATGGAATTGTTTTTGAGAACAGTGATTAAGAGACAGTTGCACATGTAATTGGAGTTAAATGCGCATATATTTAGGTTTGTCAATTCTCTGGACTCTCGATGTTTATTCCACTTTGTTATGTGAAGGTCTTAAGCACGTAACCGGTTCAATTGTGAAGGTATATGGTAAGTAATGTTTGCTTTAAGCACGCAAAATGGATTTTGCGTACGTACCATGTTTGGAGAAATTTTGAGGATTTAGTAAGGCATACAACTAGAAAACCCTATTCATATAACTTAGTTACGCATGTAATTCTTCTCTTGCGCACACAAGCCATACCAGATTTCAAAAATAAAAACATACAGACCATTTTCTCTCTCCTCACTTGTGTACTTAATTAAGAATATGATAGAGTCTGTCTTTAACTTATTCTCTCGATTTCTCTTCTCTCTTTCAGAATCGATATAAACCCATTAATCTAAACCTAATTTCGACCTTCACAAACACTCTCTTACTAGAAATCAAAACCCTAATCCCCCAGATTGCGTGCTCTTGCGAGTTAGCTCCAATTTTAACGATTTTGGTGATGTAGTGATTGGTGACAAAATTCTTTGGAGTTTTTGAGCTTGTTGAGTTTGGGTGTTGTTAATCTGATTAATCTCGAATAAAATGGCACCAAGGAAAAAGGCAGAGTCAAGAACTAAACACAAGCACGACCCATTTTCCAAAATTGGGACTTCTAGAAAAATGCAAAAACCTCGGTCGACACGAACTACAATGGAACGAGGAGAAACTAGTCGTGATGATTCAATGAGGTGAACATGGCAAAATCAAGGTAATCTTCTGTCCTCACCAATGGAGAATGTTAGAAGGAATGTTGGATTTGAAGAGGATAGTGATCTTGAATTTGATGCAAACAAGTTTATGAAACTATGATGACGAATGTGTAGTTGTGACCTTGTTTAGAAGGTTGGATAAAGATAACCTAAAATATCTCTAAGAGGTGGCGTTTGTGTTAAATAATGAGTCATATAATATCTCAAATAGGGTTAACATCAAATACGTTTACATAAGTTATGCTAATATATGATTAGGTTTCCTTGGTGGGAAACTCTACTCTTATAAAACCTACAGACTGGGTCTCTAGCTTAACTACTATAAATACCAATTGATAATACCATTAAATTATGGGATATAGTATTGTGGTATAGGCTAGAAGACACAAAATAAAAAAAAAATTGAGAGCAAGAAAGGGACGTGAATTTGGTGTGGACAGCAACAAATTTTGTATCATTAACTTGAGCAATCATGACTGGAGGATCAAGTATGTGTAAACTTATTGCACATAAATTCTTACAGTAGTGGTATTAGAGCGACAGGTCTCTTGCCATATTGCTTAGTGATTGATTTTTGTCATGATATAATATACACAATTGTTTTGTCCTTCTTAATGCTCATTCGATACGTGTAATTGACCGAATATGGAATTTGTTGCTTCTTATTGCTTCTTACTAGAATGTGGTGGACCGAATGATTGCATGAATATTTTATATTTTTGGGGATAATTGATATATTTATGCTTATATTCATACATGCATGAACTGAATTGCATGAACAATTGTCTCGTTATTGCTTATATTCATACATGATGCTTTGTCAATTTTGTCTCTATCTAGATTCATAAATTGAATTGCATGTGATGGTCACTATACTTTGTCAATTTAAGGTTTCAGTGCATTGTAATTTTCCTTTTATTGGATGGATTTCCGCTGCCTCTTGATTCGATTTAATTTTATGTAAGTCAATGCTTTGATTTGAATTGTCACCACTTCGCACCGCATATTAAGTTCGAATTTCGAATGGCTTCGGCAATTATTTAGGATTTAAATTGAAGTTTCTAGTTTCTTTTTAGTAATTGCGGCACCTGTTTATGCATATTGCCTCTTGTGAATGTATTAATTGCATGTCCAATTTCGTTAAATAACTTTTAATGATGAATTATACACACAATAATCTTTTATGAGCCGCAGATTTTGGATTAGTATATGACAATTTATATTTATTTATTTATTTAATTGTGGGCACTAATTAATTTCACACAACTATATGGTCATTCAATCTGTTAAAAGAAGGTGTGTTGTTTATTGGCTCATAATCTAATTGAAATGGGTTATATGGTTTGATTTGTGCATTTGCCTTACTTGATATCATGTCATGTAATGCCTTGGGAATAGCCATATCATCTCAAGATTTAGATCAATTACTATTTGAGTATGGCATATAAGGTGGTGATCTGTGAAAAATAATTGCGTGGCCCACAGGAATGTAATTATTTACCATGGATTTATTTTTGTAATTATGTATGAAATGCAAAACTTGATAATCTTAGGCTCATAGGTACAGAATGTCAATTTGTGTTACATATTAAGTTCATTATTTGATTGATAAATCTCATACATGATTGTAACCTTTACCCATAGGGAGGTTGGATTTATCAATTGTAAAAATTATTTACGTGTTTCTTGGTTTATTGCAATTTTACCTACTGCTTTGTTGAATAACACTTCTCATATTTCAATGCTGAGTGGTGACAACTTTGCTTATTGGAAAGAGCAAATTTTGCTGACACTTGAGTGCTTGGATCTTGACTTGGCGCTTTGGGAGGATGAGCCATTGGCTCTTACTGAATCAAGTGCGCGGCAACAGGTTGCTTAACATGAGCAATGGTTGCGATCCAATCGATTGAGCAAGATGCTCATAAAGGTTCATGTAAACAACAGCATTGAGGGATCAATTCCAGAATGTGGTAAGGTCAAGAATCTTATAAAGGCAATAGAGGAACAATTTGTGACCTCTTATAACACACTTGCCAGCACCCTTTTGAAGAAATTGACAGGGTTGAGATTTGATAATTCTAAAAGAGTGCGTGAGCACATTATGGAAGTTAGAGATATAAGTGCTAAACTCAAATCCTTGAGCATTGACATTTCAGATGCATTTCTTGTTCATTTTGAGCTTAATTCTCTACCTATAGAATATGGATCTTTTAAGAGCTCTTACAACACACATAAAGAGAATCGGTCTATGAATGAAATTTTGACCATGTGTGTGCAAGAGGAGGAAAGGCTAAAGCATGAGAAACAAGACATGAAGCAAGAGAGTGGGAATCTTGCAACTCACAAGATTGGGAACAAGAAAAATGGAAAGTTTGTCCTTAAATTTAAGAAAGATGGAAATGTGCCAATGAAGAAAGATGGCAATAAGTGCTTCTTTTGCAAGAAAATGGGACACATGAAGAAGGATTGTGTTAAGTACAAGAAATGACTAGAAAATAAAGGTAATTTCATTTTTTTCTATTATGAATCTTTATTGGTTGGTGTGCCAAAGATATTTGGTGGATTGATCCAGGATCAACAATTCATATTGTAAATACTATGTAAGGTTTTATTAGCCAAAGGAAATCGAAAGGAAATGAGTAATTCATCTATTCTGGCAATAAGATTGGGTCTCAAGTTGAGTTTGTGGGGACGTTTTGATTGGTTTTAGAAAGTGGTTTTATTTTAGATCTTGAAAACACTTTTTATGATCCATCCTTTTCAAGAAATTTTGTTTCTGTCTCTAGACTTGTTAAGGTTGGCTTTAGTTTTTCTTTTGAAAATTCAACATTTAGTCTTTTTAAAAATAAAGCTATTGTTGGCTATGGATCTTTGGTTGATGGTTTATATAAATTTCAAATTGAGCCCACTTATGAATGCAATTATTGAAATATGTATAGAAAAATTATTGGCATGAAAAAGGAGTATTTGTGATGAAAACTAAAACGGTTTATGGCAGGAGATTATGTCACATGTCCATAGATAGAAACAAAAGCCTAATAAATGATGGAGTATTAAGAACTCTTGATTTTAGTGATTTTGGTACTTGTTTATGTTGCATTAAGGGGAAGCAAACTAACAAGACCACAAAAGGTGCCAACAAGAGCTTTGGAGTTTTGGAAATCATGCACACTGATATATGTGGTCCATTTAATACTCCCTGCCTTAATGGACAGAAATATTTTAATTCATTCATTGATGACTTTACTACATACATGTATCTCTATCTCTTACATGATAAAAAGGAAAGTAATTAATGCTTTCAAATTCTATAAAGCAGAGGTAGAGAGACAAATAGAAAAGAAAATTAAAATAGCAAGGTTTGATAGAGGTGTGGAGTACTATGGAAGATATACAAAAAAAGGACAATCATTAGGTCCATTTACAAAGTTCCTAGAATAAGATGGCATAATTACACAATATAGTAGGCCTGGCATACTACAACAGAATGGTGTACCTGAAAGAAGGAACGCAATGCTAATGGACATGGAGATAAGCATGATGAGCTTTACTAATGTTCCTATATCCCTTTGTGGTGAGCCCTTGAAAACTATAGTATACATTTTAAGTATCGTTCCATCAAAAGTTGTTCCTAAAACACCTTGTGAATTATGGAAAGGACGAAAACCTAGTTTAAATCATATCCATGTGTGAGGATGCCCAGTTGAAGTTAGGGTGTATAACCCTAACTTAAAGAAACTGGATCCTTGACTAATAAGTGATTATTTCATTAGCTATCCAGCAAACTATAAAGGTTAGAGTTTATATTGTCCTAATCATCTACTTAGAATTGTTGAAGCAAGAAATGCTAAATTTCTTGAGGATCTAGAACCTAGTGTGATTGATCTATCTCGAAAGGTAGAACTTGAGGAAATTAAGAATCAAAATTTAAGTCCCACATTAAGTATTCCATTGGGTACTCCTTCAAATAACCAATTACACGTTGAAGAGCAGCCAATTCAAGATCAATTACTCCATGAAAAACAAGCTCATGATGAACATCAAGTAAAAGTTCAAAATGAGAATCAAGAACAAGCTTTTAATGAGCATGAAACACAAGAAATAGTGGGAGTACACATATCTTTAAGAGAAAGAAGACCAACAATTTTAGATGATTACATTTTATACCTACGAGAATCTAAATGTGACATTGGACTTGAAAATGATCCTCAATCATTTTCGCAAGCAATTAGTGGTAATAATTTTGAACTTTTGATGGATGCCATAAAGGATGAAATGGAATCCATGCATAAAAACAAAGGTTGGGATCTTGTTGAATTACCAGACGGAGCAATACTGGTTGATTATAAGTGGGTCTAAGTGATTAAAAGAAAAGGACGATGTAAAGTTAGGTTAGTAGCTAAGGGTTTCACACAAAAGAAAGGTATTGATTATTATGAAACATCCTCTCCAGTTTCAAAGAAGGATTCATTTAGAATAATCATGGCCTTAGTAGCTCATTTTAATTTTGAGTTGCAACAAATGGATGTGAAAACGACGTTCTTAAATGGAGATCTTGAGGAAGATGTATACATGAAACAACCTGAAGGTTTCTGCAAAGATAGTAAGTTGGTTTACAAGTTAAAAAAAATAATATATGGATTGAGGTAAGCATCCCGTCATTGGTATACAAAATTTCACAATACCATAACTTCGTTTGGTTTTATTGTAAATATTAAGGATCAATGTGTACACCTTAAGGTCAGTAGGAGTACAATTATTTTCTTGATCCTATATGTCGATGACATCTTACTAGAGGCAATGATGTAAATTTGCTAAATGAAGCAAAGAAATTCCTTGCAGAAAATTTTGAAATGAAGGACTTAAGGGAAGCTTCTAATGTCATTGGCGTAGAAATCAAGAGAGATGGGTCATTGAGGACATTGGGTCTATCACATTGGGTCTATCACATTGGGTCTAGGGGTCTCAATGCTATAATAGACAGAACTGATCTAAGTACATTCGTTAGCATTGCAGTTCATATGCTCCCACAAGATATACCCCGTTAGACTACAATATATTAATATACTACAAGAAAATAAGCAACAATACAGACTCACTAAATATGTTAAAAACCATAATATCTCAAAAATGATGACAAGGGACTAAAATAAAATCAAAGCCAATTGTGGACTCCTACCACTGATCAAAAGCAAATCGTACATGGACTCCACCGCTAAACCAAATCAAACCATAAGTGGACTTTGCCACTGATCAAAATCAAATCATATGTGGACTCTACCATTGAATATGTTTTACGTGTGTTACTCTGAACACAAGGTTATCACCTATCCTGGTAATTGAGTTTCACATTGGTATACCAAAGGCTACGTCTACCCCGTAGCATAAGTTTCCCAAGTCAGAATATTTATACCAAAAACTTATGCAATTTTGTAAAACCAAAAGGTATACAAAATAAGTATTTATTTATGAAAATACAAGTATCTCCCTACTGAGCATTTGTTAAAAAAACATTCAGAAATCCAAATAAAATACTTGGTCCAAATATTTCCAAAATCCCACAACAAAGTACCTTTTACAACGGTTATAATAAATCTCAAAACATAATATTTATTTCATAAATCATGCTCAAAAATATTGAAACTGACTTTCAACCAAGGTTTTCACGTAATCCAGATTTTAGGATTTACAGATCCTTTAATCATTCCGATTTACATGCAAAGGTCCAGACACATAAAAAATAATATAGATTTAGAAGACACATCCTATGTGCCTAAAGCTGCCATCCTCTCACCTAAATATCCAAGTTGAATGGCCCGATCACGCACCACTAGTGGCTGACTTACCTCACTGAACAGAACACGAAGCTGAAATAATTACAATGTTGGGTTCAATTTTGATGATGATGAATGCAAAACATCCATGAAATACGTGCAACACTGCAGACTTGCTCATATCTAGCAATAAAGCACCTTATGAGTCATCAAAGAACATTGAAGGACACACAATTAAGATCTACGCACACAGCAGAGCCTACAAATCACATAGACGTGCAGGTCAGCGAAGGCCAAAAGCACCAGATCTTTCTCTATGCATGTTGTATATGGTGCAACACACGTTCATGAGCATCTAGATTGATGAGGAGAAAGCCAAGGCACGCAAATGTATGTTAAGATGAGTGGTGTGCGCATTGATGAGCAAAGATGTGATCTTTAAGGAAAAACTCAACGCACGCAAAAGGAAAAGCTATGCACTTAGACGGAGATGGCATGTCATTGGAATAAAACCAAACTCTGCTGCAACAAGTCAGAACTTCAAAAGGGAATATTCTCTGACATTAATTCAGAGAGTATTAGTACAGTGCGTCACTCATAGAGCATGAAAATACAAAGGTGTCAAATGAGGAGAGCTGGGCTAGCCGATGAAGCCAATACGCTCCTTACGAATTTGAATTTGAATATAACTGACATTCACTAACACATATCACATGCAAAATCATAGGTGCAGAATTTCATCAGATGACTACGCACGTTGAAGGCAGTGCAACACAAGTAGCAAGCCACTGGGTAAAAATGCACATTCTGGAATACGGAGTAATGCACACAGTTCAAGAGAACTAAGCACGTAGATGCTGATTTACACAAAACTGAGACCACTAAAGTTCTATCAACGCACGTAGACTTGCATACAAAGCACGTAGAACTCAAATGGAATGATGTACTTCACATGTAGATGGTGGCTACGCATGTAGTGAAGGATGATGTTGCTACTGGACAAGATTTGTTTTATCTTACAACAGCTACTTCGAGGCTTCAACAGCTATATTCTTTCAAGTGGCTATAAATAGACGTCCAAGGATAGAAGAGAAGCAAGAAATACCTTTGCTAAGACTTGCTAATCATTCTATCTCTCTTCTCTACCTTTAGAACCCATTCAAGCTATTTAGTTGTAATATTATTATTGGGTTGAGCTTTAATCTGTTATACCTTTAGGGTTTAATCTGTAACAAGAAAAGTTGTTTGCTCGGGGTAGATAGGTTTCCTAGTTGATCCCACAAAAACTAGAGTTACAGTTTCCTAGTTGATCCCGCAAAAACAAGTGTGCAACAAATTTTTTGATGATTCCATAAAAATAAGGTGTAATGGTTTCCCTCCACCTGGAAGTGAGAAGATAACTGATTGAATTCTCTAGTGGATCTAAAGGAGTAGACGTAAGTCAAGAGGACCGAATTACTATAAATATCGGGCTTTGATCTTATCTCTCCTTTACTCTTATTTACCTTGCCTTGCACTTGTTTTATCTTGTTTATGAATTGGTGATTTATTGCTTTCACACTTATACTTTTATTTTGATTGTAAAATACTTTGACAAGGACTGAAATCCTTGATCAAATTGTTGTTATTGGTGAATAGATGTTAAAATTCATGAAGTCATCAAAAAAGGGGATATTGTTGTGTTCATTTTTGATGATGTTGAATGAAAAACATCCATGAAATAGTTGCAAAGCTGCAGACTTGCTCATATCTACCAATAAAGCACCTTATAAGTCATTAAAGCACATTGAAGGACGCAGAACTAAGATCTATGCACACAACAGAGCCTACAAAGCACGTAGACGTGTAAGTTAGTGAAGGTTGAAAGCATTAGATATTTCTCTATACACGTTGTATATGGTGCAATGCATGTTGACGAGCATCCACATTGATGAGGAGAAAGCCAAGGCATGCAGATGCATGTTGAGATGAGTGGTGTGCGTGTTAATGAGCAAAGACGTGATCTTTAAAGCAAAGCTCAATGCACGCATAAGGAAAAGCTACACACATAGACGTAGATGACATGTGATTGGAATAAAGCCAAACTCTGTTATAGCAAGTCAAAACTTCAAAAGGGAATATTCTCTTACATGAATTCAGATAGTATCAGTACAGTGAGTCACGCACAGAACATGAAAATACAAAGGTGTCAAATGAGGAGATCTGGACTAGCTGACAAAGCTAAGACACTTCTTGGGAATTTGAATTTGAATATACTTGACATTCCCTGACACAAATCACATGCAAAATCAGAGGTGCAGACTTTGATTAGATTACTATGTACAATGAAGGCAGTACAACACACGTACCAAGCCACTAGGTAAATATGCACATTCTGGAATACGGAGCAACGCACGCAGTGCAAGAGAGCTTAACACTTAGATGCTGATTTACATAAAACTGAGACCACTGAAGTTCTATCAACGCACGTAGACTTGCATACACAGCATGTAGAACTTAGATGGAACGAAGTACTACACACATAGATGGTGGCTACGCATGTAGTGAAGGATGATGTCGCTACTAGACAAGATTTGTTTTATCTTACAACGACTACTTCGAGGCTCCAACAGCTATATTCTTTCAAGAGGCTATAAATAGACGTCCAATGACAGAAGAAAAGCAAGAGATACATTTCTAAGACTTGCTAATCATTATATCTCTCTTCTTTACCTTTAGAACCCATTCAAGCTATTTACTAGCAAACTTATTGTGGGTTGAGCTTTAATATGTTATACCTTTTGGGTTTAATCTGTAACAAGCAAAGTTGTTTGCTTAGGGTATATAGATTTCCTAGTTGATCCCGCAAAAACTAGAGTAACAATTTCCTAGTTGATCCAGCAAAAACTAGAGTTATGGTTTCCTAATTGATCCCGCAAAAGCTAGAGTTATGGTTTTCTAGTTGATCCTGCAAAAACTAGAGTTATTGTGTGCTTGTCGAGCCCGCAAAAATAAGTGTGTAACGTTTTTCTTGTTGATCCCATAAAACAAGTTGTAATTGTTTCCCTCCACCCGAAAGTGAGAAGATAGTTGATTGAACTCTCAAGTGGATCTAGAGGAGTGGACGTAGGTCAAGAGGATCGAACCACTATAAATATCGGACTTTGATCTTCTCTCTCCCTTACTCTTATTTACCTTGCCTTGCACTTGTTTTATCTTATTTATGAATTGGTGATTTATTGCTTCTGCACTTATACCTTGATTTTGATTCTAAAAGACTTTGTTACTAACTTTGATTTGCAAAAGATTTTCAACAAAGTTTTGAACTTGCTAAAAATCCAATTCACCCCCTCTTGGAGAGCCATTACATCGCATACTTGGACTCAAATACAAGAGCAGAAGCAAAGATATGATGCTGGTATTTTGGCGGTACCAAAGATGCATGCAATGCAAATGCAGACTCAGACATTCAAACAAATCCCAAAAACTTATTTCAAGCCAAAATCTAACATAATAGATCCAAAGTTACACGTCGGTGTAAAATTACACTTTGGACCTCGAGCTTCAAAAAATTACCTATTAGTCCCAAAATATAAAAATTCATAAATTAATCCGAAAGCTCCAAAATTGTACTCAAGACCTCAAAATATCCAAATAATTCTCCAAAAATTTACAAAATTACAATTTTACGCCTAAGTGCAAAAGATCGCTTTTAGTCCTTAATGGCAAATTGCCCATTCAGTCCAAGTTCCAATCCTCTCGATTTCAATAGATTCCGACCATACCATTCACATCCTAGCATCCTCTATAACACAAATCAAACACCATTTGCATCAAACAACTCAAATTTTATCAATTTTCATCAAAAACCCGTCACAAACCCTAACCCACAATGGTACACCTACAATTCTTCAAAATCCACTTGTTCTCTTGCATTTTTAAGACTCACAAGCTTGATTCTATCAAAATCCCTTTCAAAACCCTCCAAGAATCACACAAAAGAACTCCAAACTGTCTACACTATCCCATAAATTTGGATTTATGCAAACCCATTTCAAGAATCATAATAATTCATTCCAAACAACTTAGTTCATACATTTCTAGCCTAGAATCCGTCACCCATAGCTCCCCATTACAGCCAAATCAATAAGAAATCAAAACCCTAACTCCAAAACCATCACTAATAAGCCCTCTCATCAATCAAGAAAATACAACACCAAAAATAGGAAATAAACCAAGCTACAGTGAAGATCTTACCTCAATATTGTAAGGAGGGCGGATGGAGAGCAAGAGAGAGTGATTTGGGATGGATTTTGATTGGAAAATGGAAAAGAAATGCATGAATGGCCGAAGAAGGGAAGAAGCGACAATATATAGACAAAACCCATTAAAACGGCAGCGTTTTGGGCATCCTCCGTGCCTTTTTCTTTAAGACACTGGCGTGTCTCTACCCGTGTCATACCTAGATGCACCCAGCAAGCAAGACACAATCAAATCACACAAACATGAATAGAGGCATACGAGACATAGTCACGGGTTCATGATCATGTCTTGGCCAAAATCACGGCTTGGCTTGTTTCAAGACACGAAAGACTCTACATGCCCGTGCAAGCCCATAACACACTTTTCCTCGCCTAAAAACATGTCGTTTGATTGCACAATCATCCAACATGATCAAGAAGACAAAATCAACCTAAATCCATCAATTATCAATGCCTGAAACACCAATGTCATAAGTTCCACCCGAAATCAAAAACCAAAATCAACTCACCATACTCAAATAACATCGAAAAGAGCGAGGCGTTACATACCAGAGTAATCTAGGATGGAAACATTGGAAGGCTGCGAAAAATGTCACGATATATTTGCAAGGAACCAAGGACTTAATGCTTACTTATTAACACACTGACCATTTAGAACTAGTTGGATACTTTGATTCTGATCATGGTGGGTGTATGGATACAAAGAAATCCACACCAAGATATATTTTTCTTCTTGTTGAAGAAGTTGTATATTGGAAAAGTGTTAAACAATTTATAGTTTCCTCGTCCATCATGGAAGCAGAGTTCATTGTATTTTTTGAAGCAACATCACATGCGTTACGGTTAAGAAATTTTATTTTTGAACTAAAGGTTGTCAACTCAATAGAGAGACCCTTAAAAATCTATTGTGAGTTTTCTTCTCAAAGAATGAGAAATGTACAAGTTGCAACAAGCATATAGATATAAAATATCTTGTTATGAAGCAACATGTCAAGAAGCGTGACGTCGACGTCCAACATATTAGTATAGAACTAATGATTGCTAATCCCATGACTAAAGGATTGCCAGCTGATAAATATAAAAAGCATGTGGATAGCATGAGACTTATTAGTTCATTTAAGCCTTGATAATGTTTTGCTTCTTGTTTAGTTGAACTCGAGTATTTGGTATACATTTACATTTGTTTATTAAAGGTCTTATTGTGCACATATATATTGTATGTCTGTATGATATTAATGGACAATTTGAGAGTCTATATATGCTATAAATAACCATCTCTTAAAGACTTAAGTTAATAAAGTCTCAGTTTTGGCCACACTAAGGTTTTCAATGATAGAATAAGTAAGTCAAGTGGGAGAATGTAGTTGTGACTTACTTATTTTTTAGAAGGTTGGATAAAGATAACCTAAAATATCTCTAAGATGTGGACAATTTGAGAGTCCATATATGTAAGACTGTCAATTTTTTACATGATAACACGATTTGTGAGTACATGATTATGACAGGACACGAATTCAATTTTTGTAATGTTTACGTCATGTACAATGATGTGTGATATATAAATGCATGACACAATTACGACACGTCTAACACGAATTGACACCCCTACATATATGCAGTAAATAAGCAAGAGTTAACATCAAATACATTTACATAAGTTGTGTTAATATATTATTAGGTTTCCTTGATGATGGGAAACTCTACTCTTATAAAACCTATAGATTGAGTCTCTAACCTAGTTACTATAAATAGCTTGTAATTATAGTATCAAATTATGGGATATATTATTGTCGTATAGGTTAGAAGACACAAAATAAAAAAAAATTGAGAGCAAGAGAGGGACGTGAATTTGGTGTGGACAGCAACAAATTTTGTGTGATTAACTTGAGCAATCAGAGGTGGAGCCAGGTGTGGGCACAACTGGCAGCCAAGTACCCCTATACCCTCCCCCTCAGCCCCGCCCTGGCATTGGGGTAGTCCCCTACCGTCGGCAGTCTCTATTTCTCTCCGTTCTGTGCATCCGCCCGTGCCTCGCAGGTAAGCTTCCTCGGTTCCTCCTTTCAACTCTTTTTTTCTTCTAATTTCATTTTCAGTTAATTAGGGTTCTGGGTTTGTTATTGTTAGGTGAGCAGTTCTCCATTCACTCTTCTTGTCCTCTCTATCACTTCTCCATTCCCACACCATCTCTCAGTCGAACAGTAAGGAAGAGGTCGTGCTGCTGCTTGGTGAGTGCCGTTGGGAGAGGTGGTTGCTGCGGATGGATGACTGAATCACATTCTTGTTATCAGGTAATGATACGTTTCCTTTGTTTTGATGGTTAAGTTTTGAGAATTCTTATGTGGGTTTGTTCATATTATTGTTCCTGCTTATTTGGAGGTTTGTGTTTGAGTGTTGTACATGTTTTTTTTGGGCCAAGGAGTGTTATTTTTTAATTGTTCAGTTTCTTACCTTTTTTGCAAGGTTCTGTTTCTTACTTTGAAATGTACAATGAATTACTGATATATATATTGTTTGAATGAACTTATTGAAGAAAAAATCAAATTTAATAGACTTTCTTACCAATTAGTGTCACAGAGTGTCAGCAGTAATTATAAGCGATTGCACATAAGCTATGTGTCAAATTAACAAAAAGTTTTTGTTTGAACTCGGTAGTTGCTGCCTGCTGCCTATGTGATGAATCTGGGATTATGATAAGGGAGATTAAAGCATTGTCTAGTTGTTGTGTTATAGAAACTATATACAATAATGCATCAACCGAAAAGAAATTCTATCATCATTCTCTTGCAACTTGTATGCATTTTTTTGCCTCTGGCTATGATACAGATTTCACTATTGCAATTACTAAAAACAATTAACCACTCAATCTAGCTCTGCCTAGAGCTGTTTAACAGTTATCATAAACATTTGCAAACTCTACCAAATGCATTTTCTAGTTTTGTTACAAAAAAAATTCATTTCAGTCCATCCTAGCGTAGCGCCAGTCTGACTCATGTCGGAGAATTTTTGGCTTCATCACTATAAGCAATCATGGCTTGAGGATTAAGTATGTGAAAACTTACTACATATAAATTCTTACAGAATGAGGTTTTGGCAAATAGTCGAGTTTTTTTTATTTCAAATCTTTGAACTCATTTGGATTAAGGTTAGAAGAGGATTTTAAAAGGTTTGGGCTTGCCAAATTTGTCAGCGAGAGCTCAAAATTTGGCAAGGTGTCAAATTTCTAAAATATTTTATTTTAACCTGTTCAGAAATAATAAAATAAGTAAAATAGTGAGCATGATTGATTCACAGATAACGGTTAGAATTCATTTAATTACGGAAACACGAGAATAAAATAAAATGACCAGAAATGCAATTTAAGCTGAAGCTGAAAAATGATAGAAACAAAATACACAATAATAAATTAAATTGCAGTAATGAAATTGATGAAAATTCAATAGTGATAAAGACCCAGCAAAGGTAATTCACCGTTCAATTCAATCTATCGATCACAAACACAAAAGATTAGCATAATGCATTCAAATAGACAAAGTTATAGCCAACGGTAACGTACTCAATTAATCAATCTCTTCTTACTGATTCGATAGCCCCGAGACGCCTTGCAGACTATTTTACAACCCTTAGACAACCCCCGAGACGGCCTGCTGGATTTAATCTATGGCAGCTATAAGAACAAAAAAGACCCTTATCCTAACTAGTGAAACCGGAAACGCCGTGATTCATTTAAACCAGATTATTTAGTCACACAATATGAATAATGTTCAACAACGTTCACCCAAGTTATTCGTTATCTATATTAAGACTAATGTGACACACTATCAATTCTAACTAGCAGTATACAATTTCAGTCAATCAATTAACATGCCCTTGTCAATCCATCAAACAAAATAATAATGAAAAACTGAAAGAATAAAAACTGAATAAATATTAGAAATACTTTATAACAATTGAAACAAAAGTCTTATAACATTTATGGATTAAACTTTAAAATACTTTAATTAGATAGAGAGTTAGTTACATATGAAAAAATGAAGAACACCACAACGTTTGAGAGAGTGTGACGACCTCTAAGTTGTTTTTGCTTCCAAAATCAAATGAAAGAGTGTGTAAAACATTGGTGGAGAGAGATAGAGAAAATATCCTTAAATTTTCTAATTAAAACAACATACTCCCTCCAAAAGAATAGCTAAAATGATAAAAATAAAATTAATTGTTGTTTAACCCAACAACCCATGAAAATAATAGCATTAAAAATATGTACAAAATACGATCCAATAGTGTGACACACGACCCAATGCTCCACGGTCAAAATTGGTTAATGCGACTACTTTGGCATGATCATACAAAGATACAATTCTTGCCCAAAATACGCAAAAATAATTCCAAAACTCTCACATTCAACTAACATTTACCTAAAACATTAAAAAAATATAAAAACATAAAAATATATAAATAATAATAATTTATAATACAAAACAAGCCTGTATCTGATATTTACAATGATTTGGTGAGTTAATTTTACCCAAATTTGACGATATGGAATGGTGATGATGAGATTGACGAAATGCTTGGTGGTAAAGGCATGCAATCATGGAAGAATTGGAAAGCGATTAAAATTTCGGCTGGTCTCTTAAGTCAGTAATTTGATTTAAGCAACGATGGCAGGGTGTGTACCGATGATTGGAGGTCTAAAAGTGATGAAGGTGAATGGATTCATATTAATCACACTGGAATTGGAAAATTTCATTTTGACGAAATCTTTTTTTACCTTGGCGTGCATTTCTTTATTCTGGCTGCGAAGAAATTAACAAACCTCTGAAGAAGATTCGAGAGATGACAAACGCCAAACTAAATTCAAACTTAAAAACTCATTCACCCGTTTGCCTTCCTTTTGTTTTCTTCTGCCAGCAACCAGTCACCAAATCACTCGTGCCATCTTTTACCATTTCAGGAATTGAAAAAAAAAAAATTTGAAAATAAATATAATTTTTGGACAAAAATATTAAACATTAAAATAGTTAATAACTTAATTATGTGGACCAAAAAGAAAACGCAAAGCCTAACCGAAGAAAATTAAAATTAAGATAATTCTTATCTATACTTAATATAATATATGACTATCTTTATATATTAAATTAATTAAAAAATAATATACAGATAAATAAAGCGATAGATTAAGTGTACACAAGAATTTTGTTTAAAATTATAAAGATGGCAGGAAATGCGCCAAGTCCTGCAACCGATTCAACTCCTCACGCTCCACTGAAAATAATAAAAATGACAACTCTCACGGGAGCATCGACCGCGTCGTTTCCCTCGCCGGATCTTCTTCGCCGCTCTACTCTTACTCCGGAAAGACCTCCCAACTTCCAGCTATTCGCAAAGGCAAAATTTAATGGCGTCTTCATGTCAGTGAAGGCTAGGTTCGGTTCTTCCGCCGGCGGCGCCAGCGTTTTGGAGCGTCCTACCTTCGATCAGTCCCAGTCCGATCCCTCCGCTCAAGTTCTTGAGGGTAATATCTTCTTTCTGTTATATTCTTCCTTCTTCTCTATATTTTCAAAAGACGTAGTTTAGGCAATTTTTCCAAATTAAAATTCGATATTGTTACAGGAGGAGATATTGGACGGCTTAGAGATAAGAGAGGTGTTGGAAATGGGGATAGTTACCGAGTCTTGCTTCTTAACGATGCTCGCCACTCGGAAAAGTTAGGTAATTATTGTTTGTACTTACTTGTTTGAGGCTTCTGTGTGTGGAAAATTAGGAACTAGATGTTTGATTTGTTCTTCAGGGTTATGGAGCTGTTTATTTTTATTTTTTTGGGTTTTGATGTGACTGTTTGTGATTGTCAATGCAGTTGTAAAAATTTTACCTCAAGTTGATCCATCTGTTACACCTGGTGATGCCAGAAGATTGTTCCATGAATCGCGCGAAAATGGTTTAGCAGTTGTTATTGTCACTGTTAAGGTAAGCTGTTCTTTATTGTTCATGGTATGAAGTAACTGTTTGGTTGTTGCTGTTTCTGTGGATGAATTATATTTGAAATTTGATGTATGGAAAACGTGCGATCAATTCGGGCTCAAACAATTGAAAATATGTTCTTATTGAAGTTGTGAAGCCTTTGGTTGACGACTGAATTGTCTTTTATCACGCCAGAGAAATTTCTGTGAGTAGGTGAAACCACCATGATTTTCGTATTTCGGATTCACATTCTGCCGTGAGCTCTTATTGAGTCGAAACATATCTACCATCCGAAAACAGTTTAATGAAACATAGGATGACCAATCCTTTACCTTAGATCCATTATAATCGGGTGGCTCTTGATCCTAGTTGAGCAAAAAGGCAAAGGGTTTTAAGGGGATTTCTCTGTATGCACGCCCTAGCAACTTTACAAAAGGGTATTGGTACCATAGTTATCAGGATTATGCATAGAAGCGAGCCTTCCTCCTTTATTTACTATTTTAGTTCTATGTTGAAAGGTCTATGATGTTAATGTCCAAATGTATATAGCATTAATGTATTGGAAGTTCTTGGTAAACAAAGAAACTGATTTGTCGCTGCTCTGGCTTCTGCGGTACTAACAAATGAATTTGTAACATGATTGCCGTCAGGAGCATGCGGAGTTCTATGTCCAGATGATGATACGCGGTGGATTGCGTTCAACAATGGAGCCGGATTCAAATACTGTGTGAAGTAAAGCAGCCGTGGAGGAGGAGCTACAACATTGAAAATCTATTAATAACATAATTTTGAATATTAGATGATTTGCGTTAGATGATTAGTGATGAGCATTTCAATGAGAAACAGCACCTCATTTTTGCAAAGAGAACATAGGAAGCAGAAAATACTTTTGGAATGAAGAAAATGCAGATGCATTAGGTACAGTGCAATCAATATTTGGACAAAATAGAAGCCTGCATTTGAACGGCTGGTGAATTTCTTAGAAGAATGTGATTTGTAATTTCATACAGGTGCTCATGTTATTGTACAATATGCACTATTTCTTACCATAATTAATAATCTACGAAGTTCAACTAATGGACTTAGTTACTCTACTATAGCGACTTTTGAAGAATGTTAATGTTCATATGTCAATGATTAGTTGATTTTTAAAGACTCATTACATTGTAAATCAAACTCTTTTTGTCCTATAATAATAATGATAGTTACTAATTATTTTTTACAGAAATTAAGAAATGTTTGTCGAATTTATTTAATTTTATAAATTGTTTTATTCATATCTTTAAATAAATGTGTTGGTAATTAATAAATTAATTAAAAAAATTAAATAAGGGTAATATTTTAATTTTGGTAATAGTAAATATAATAAAAAAAAATTGTGTTTATATTTTGAGATATTTAAAATGGAAAGTATACTTATTATTATGGGATAGAGGGGTTAACATTTTTTTTATTATCGTCTCAGTTGACAGGAGTTACTCCTATGAAAAAAAAAAGGCAGAAGCAAATTGAACTAGCATTTCGGAAATTGACTATTCCAACAGGGGAAGATAAATCAATAGATAAGTTAAACTAATGAATTTAAAGGTTACCCAACAGAAGATAGATTTGCATTTCTAACTTACCAAAACAACATACTACGCGCCACTTTAACGATAATGTGGCAAATGTAGCGTCTAGTCCAATTTGGTTGGTTCGATTCGGTTCGGTTCATTTGGTTTGATCCGTTTATTCAGTTGCGAGTTTTGGTTTGCTCAATTAATACAATTCGGGTTTGGTTTTCAAAATCAACCAAATATATTTAGATAATGAAAATTTAAGTATTCTACCATTTTCATTTGAAAGATTTCTTTTGTTGAAAATACTATTCAATACTAGATTATGGGCCAGTGTGTTGCGCAGTATTTCGATTTTAAAAAACTAACATATTATTTAAAAAATGATGAACAACTAATAACATATTATTTTGGATAAAATACGACATACTATTTATTTATTTATTTTAGATTTTTGTTAAGAGATATAATGAACAACTAAGAAAAGGGGTAAATTTCAAAGTTTTATGAGGACAGACATCTCCTAACATAATAAATGTTTTACATAGATATCTAGATTTTCATTTCTTTATATACTGCTTGAAATACTCGAGTAAAAAATTATATCCATATTATAATCTTATAATGAAATAAACAAATGTACATTTTTTTATGTGATGAGATTAAGCTTAATTGAAAATTACATAACTGACAGAATTTCTTTAAACTCTTTTGGTGGATCTTACTAACAGCTTGTGTCGTCCTTTAAGTTTTTTTTTTTCTACTTTTTTGCAGCGTGAAGTATAAAAAACCTATTAGAGTCTCAACAAATTCTTCCATTTTCAAGTTATGAAGCAGAATCAGTAAAGATAGTGATAGTCGGTGGCATACATGATGGAAGAGCACTTAAACAACTAGATTGATCATGATGGTTGGAATAAAGTAGATAAATGTTTTAAAAATTTTTTTAAGATCTTTTATCAAACAAAAAAGATGGGTCAATTTCAAAGTGTTGTTTGGATAATTTTCATTATAAAATTGCTAATATTTTCAAAATTTGGTATAATAATTTCAATTATTTAAAAAATTGATAAAGAACATAATTTTATTAAATGTGTTCAGAGAAAAATTTAATAATAATAATGTGTTTTATTAATTTTTTAATGGAAAGTAGAATAAATGTTAAAAAAAAAAGTAGGAGTAAAGGTTTAGTTAGGTTCATAATCATAACAAGTTAGGATGTAGAAAAAACTTTTTTAGAAATTTTTATTTCTCTTTTCAATTTTAAATTGCTATAATTGTTGGATAATTAATTAATTTTTTATTTTTAATTATCATCAATGTGGATATAATTTCACTTTTATGTACTGCAACACTTTCAAATGAATTTAAAATTATTCATATAAGTATTTATTCAGATAAATATTTTTCTCTATTCATGTTTAACAATATCTGATATCAAAAGTATTATCTTTATTAACATAACTAATTGATATCTTAGACCATTGTCTAAGATAAACACAAACCAAATAATGCATATATCCAACTAATACATACATACCTATTTGCACATGCATATTTATTTTTAATTGTATAAACTTATTTGCTTTTTAGGTTCCACAGTAATATTACAAGTTTTGTATTCACACGTGAGCGTTAAGAGACCAGTTGCAAAGCTACTTCATCCTCACTAGTCCACGATTTGTATGCTCTGATTCAATTCAATGAATAATTATTTATCCAGTACACTATCACAAGGTGTTGGAAATATTTTTGTTATAAATTTGTATGATGCTTAGCCTTTCAATGAAAAATATTTAATGTCTGTAGAAGAAAATGGATACATGTGGCATAAGAAACTAGGTCATGCACAATTACCTTTGATTTCAAAACTTGCAAAAATTGAGATTGTGAGAGGTTTACCAAAACTCAGATTTATAAAAGAACATTTGTGTGAACCATGCAAAAAGGGAAAGCATACTAGAAGTTATTTTAAACCAAACAAAGAAGTCTCTACTTCTAGAGTTTTAGAACTTGTGCATATGAATTTGATGTGACCTTCTAGACATGTTAGTTTGAGTGAAAAATTATTTACTCTTGTGATTGTTGATGTCTTTTCTCGATTTACTTGGGTCAAATTCCTTGCAAATAAAAGTGATGCTTTTAACGAGTTTGTTAAGTGGTGTACATTGGTTCAAAATGAGAAGAACATGTCCATCATTGCTATTAGAATTGATCATGGAGGAGAGTTTGAATGCAAACCATTTGAGACTTGAAAGCGCATGATTATCCATACTTCCTGTGCCTTTTTTCATGTATTTATAACCTTTCTTGCCCATATGACCGTTGGGGTTGATAATCTAGGCGTTGGAGTGCATTTGATGCTTTATTGATGCTTGATTTCTTGCCATATATGACTTACTCGAGTAAGAATATTTTCTACTCGAGTGAGCGTGATTTTTGACCTGATTCACATCTGATTCTTCTATTACTTAAGTAACTTTATTTCTTACTCGAGTAAGTACTCCTCCAATGATGTTTTTGGGTTTTTTGCTTGCTCTAGTGACTTCTAGGTTGCTCGAGTGAAAGCTTCATTTTCTCATGCATCTGGAACTTGTTTTACTCGAGTGAGTATCAATATTACTCTAGTAACACTTCTTTTATTCCAACAATTGCATCCTTTGGTCATCTCATTGAACATTGTACTTTGTTGTCTTCATTACCAATTTTTGTTCATCATCAAAACACAAGAGAATCTAAATGTGAATCACCATTGGTTTAACACAAGGTACTGTAATACCTTGCCCGATATCCGATTAAGTTCCTAATTTTCAAGGTGATGATTTTGGTGTTCGGATC
>CAODLS010805447.1:0-22790 GCA_948243855.1 Flueggea neowawraea | reverse complement strand
GAGTTTGTCGTTTTTTGATTGAATATGAACAATATTATCGAAGTTGGGGTTTATGTATTGATTCAACTAGGTTTAATTTTGTGTTTTTTTGTTTTTGAATCGGTGGTTTCTGTTGGTGTCAATATAATCTGCACTGGTTGTGACGGACGAGTTTTGAGGGTTTTAAATGACCATGGATTGAAACGTACCGTTTCAGTGTTTTCCAAAGGCAACGTACATTATTGTCTGATGCAACGTACGTCTTGGTGTCACAATGTACGTCATAAAAATGTACAACGTACGTTGTCATGGTCAAAACTGCTTCCAGTAGCTTCTGTTCTGAAAATGTAACAGCACAACGTATGTTTTAAACAAGCAACGTACGTTGATCATCCTTCTTCCTAGATAACGTGTGTTGTATTCTCACAACATATGTTGTGAATGAAATTCTAGACAACGTGCGTTCTCCAACTTGCAACATATGTTATAATGTCTCAGACAGCCTACTTCGATTTCATTCGCTTCCAATAATGCGTCGGACCATTCCCGATGCCCGACAACAGCTAACCTTACAAAAATACATCTTTCAAACACTCACACATCACTTCAAATTTTTCAAAACAAAAACAAAAAAAAATCATATTGGAGATAAACTAAGATCATCCAACATTGAATGACATTCCACCAGAGTCCTAGTTGAAATTGGTCGGAACGCTACAGAGAATTTATCGGCAACGGGAGGGATATTACATAATCCACAATGTTTTGCTTTAATTATATAAAAAGAAAAGAAATTGTCTATTATTTTTCTTTTCCCTAGCTTCTCTCTTTTAAGCTCAACATCTTTAAGGTCTTATTGTTTCTTGGTAACTAACAAGAAATTTTATTAAAGTCACGATCACTAAAATAGTGGCGGACAGAAAATCTCATAAAACTATCTCCATATAATAAGTGGTATGTCTTAAAAGCTATCATTATAAAGTCTTAACTTTGTCATTTTTATTATTTATGTCTCATCTTTTAAATCATAGCAAGACAAAGTATAACTTTTAGAAAGATCATTGGCATTCGTTAGTTGATTGTAATTAAAAATCCGTTAGTTGCTAACATGGCTTAATGCCATTAAACCCGCTACATGGCATCCACATGACATCAAAATTAAAAAGAAAAAACCCCTTCTAAACCAACCATAAAACCAATTCTAATTATCCTAAACAAACCACCCAAAATTCAACCTAAACAAACTCATTATAACCCTTAAACCAAACCTAAATAAAACCTATACCGATAAAAAAAAAAAAAAAGCTAAAACAACTTCTATCTTATTCTTTTCTGGCCTCTTCCTCTCTTTTCTTTTCTATTTCCTCCTCCACACCTAACTATCAAACCACAAATTGTTGAAGACCAAAATCCTCATATTTGTTTCTTAAAAATTTTGGTATAAGGGATCCCTTTGTAAATTAAGCATTGGTAAAGGAAAAATCAAAAGATAGGCTACTTGGATGATGAGCTAGAAATGGTTTTATACATGCTTGATGACTTGAGAGAGTCGTCAAAGGAGCAGGTGTTCAATTTGATGATAAGGTTTGGGAGCGCTGATGAGATTGTCTTTAGAGATTTTTTTCCCAACTAGCTATGCAGTTTCTCTTGTCGTTTTCTTCTCTCTTCGCGTCCCCTAAATAACCAATTTGTCCTACTCTATTGCTGAAATCAAACGAAACTTTCCTTGGTGTTATTAACTTTTGATAATGATATTGTTGTTTGGTTGTTCAATCCTTAACATGAGATGCAATAACATTGTTTAATTTGTATTGAATTGTAAAATTGTTTAAATTTTTTTTTTGTTGATTTGTTTTAAAGAAAATTTTTAACTTGTGAATATCTTATTCATTCCATCTTAAATTGCGATTTCGAGACAACAATGTCCAGTGAGCTGGTTGAGTAAATGTTCTTCTTCTTCACACAGACCCCAATAACAACACAAGAAAGAAAAGTTGCCCGGCTTTCTTCGGCTTTTGCATGTTCCCATTGACGGTCTTTTTCCAACGTGGGGGGTGGGTCATGCACAAGACGACACAAGTTATTAAGAGGATGGGCCTCTATGGCTATCAACAGTGTTTAGGATAGCTTTACTCGAATTATTAAACAGTGGCAATATACAAAAATGTAAAATTTAAACAATACAAATATATTTAAATCTTTTGTAATATTTTTATATCATTAAAAGATTACAAATCTACAAGAAATTACAAAAATATTATCGACATTATATTTAAACACAACCTATGCATCACCATTAACAGCGGCCAGTTTTCAACGGCGTTAGATTTTTTATTAAATTGCGAGCTCGATATTTAGATAACTTTGTGATATCTCAAAAATTTGGATTGGAACTAAGGTGAATTAAGAGCATATTCATGGTAAACAAAGGAATTAAGTGTACATAAAGTTTCATTAAGAGATCTTTTTTCGCAATAGAGCAGAGTCGGTTTTAATTGAGTAAGATATAATAAATGCAACACACGTGCATGGCTTGTATGATTGGGACTATATTGGGGCTGCATGCATTAAGGAGTTTTAGGAAAGTGTTGCATGTCTTCCATTGACAACAACTTTGTAGCCATTTTATTTTCATTTCTTCGCATGTTGGCCCAAATTTTTGCCGACTTTTAGAAGTCTCTTCCTAGCCACTTTTGCATATGTTTTTGTAATATCCCGTTTATTTCGATTGGATTCCTATAGTTTTTCGCTCAGTTTCGGTTCGGATTTTTGGAATATTCTAACAATGATTTGGTGTGATCTTGATTAACGGATGTATTTTTTATGTTTTAGGAGTGAGGAACCTTAAGGATAGTTTGGAACGAGTTCGGGAGTGAGAAACGTCAAGTATAAGAGCTGTAGGGGTCAAGATGTACGTTGGTACCAAGAGCAAGATGTACATTATCTGGAATTTCGCAAGATGATCGACATACGTTGAAGTTGAGCATAACGTACGTTGTGTTGGTGCACAACGTACGTTGATGTGGTGCAACGTACGTTGTGTTTGAAACAGAAGTGGCAAAATGTGATTTCGACCCTGACAACATACGTTATACTTAGAATAACGTACGTTGGCAACGAGCAGAACATCTTTAAAGCACCCAACAACCTCATTTACTCACTCTTCTCTCACTCAAAACTCTTTCAACTCATCCAAGGCTTCACCACAGTGTTCGTCCATCATCCCTAACCATTTTCTGAGGTAAGATTACATCTTTTTCTTGGATTTAACTTCATTTTCATGCATTGATTCATGGATTCTGTTTTTGGCCGATTTGACTTGGGTATTAAAAGTTTGGATGATTCTGAGTTAATGGTTGCTAGAGGATGCTAGAATAAGTTGAGTAGGACTTAGATTAACAAGAGTCAAGCCTTGAATCAAGAGATTTGAAGAGTTTTTGTGTTGGCTAGTGTAACACCTTGCTTGTCCTGACTAGGGTCTCTATAGCCTTCCGTTCAATTCCAATTTGATTCAATCAATTTCAATCCAGTCTCTTGTGTTTGAGATGTTAAACAGGTGTTTGATGATGCCTAACGATGTTAATTTTACAAGTTTAGGAGTTGTTGGGCTTTAGGAGTGGTCCGACGCAAATGAGGAAGCAAGAAATGTCAAATGGGGAAGCTTTAGTGCAACCAACGTATGTTGTGGAAGAAGATAACGTGTGTTGCCTGGAGAATGATCAAAACATATGTTGCATATGTGAAGACGTTCTGGGCATCAGCTTGATTAACGTACGTTGGTGAGTTGAAGACGTACGTTGGGAGGTGTTTCAGCAGAACATAAGCTTTTGGAAGGCAGGCAATGTACGTGAAACATTGGAGATGTACGTTGTGAAGGGCTAAAACATACGTTGAGCTTAAAATAACGTATGTTAGACTTTTTCTGTCAGTCTTTAAAGCGTTCAAAACTTGAACCTTCGTCATTTCATCTCTCTCTCTCGTCTCTCTCACTCAAATCTCTCCAGAACGCTCTCACATTGCTCATCCAACATTCCTAATCCATTTTTTAGGGAAGAAACAAGTCTTTTCTTCTGATTAACTTTTGTTTTATGCATTTAATTCATGAAATCAGTTTTGGACGAATTTCATTTGAGTTTCAATTTTTAGGCGATTCTTAATTATTCAATGCTTGGGGTTGCTAGAATAGGGTAGATAGGACTTAGAAAAACACGAAACAAGCCTTGACTCGATAAATTTTACGAATTTTAGTTGAGGTTGGGGTTTGATCCGAAAATGGGTAACGGTTTTCAATGATTTTGAAGTTGTTTGGAGTGATAGTTGATGGACTCACGTTCTAGAGGATGATTTGAGCTAATGTGAGTAGGTTGGGACATCAGATTTCAAGAGATCCGAGTTTAGGGACATTTTTGAGCAGTTTTCTGCCGCAAGGGTTAAAAATATAATTTCCCTAATTCTGATTATTTGAGGGACTAAGCTGAATATTTTCCATATTAGGGATTAAATGGTAATTTTGAAAGTTCAGGGGTTAATTTACAAATTCTGGAAATTTGAGGGCTCAATTAGAAATTCTGACAACTTGAGGGGCTTAACAATAATTTTATAGGACTTGTGGACCAAAACATAATTTTACAAAAGTTTGGCGATCCAATTGATTTTTTGTGTAGATTCCGATTTTTGAGGTTAGAGTAATAGATACTCGACCAAAATAGGATTTTTGACGTCATCTTAGGATTTGCATATGCATTTGCATTCACATATTTTCAGTATCGCCACAGTACCAGCACCATATTCTAATTTGTGTGACATGATTTGTTTGTTTAAGCTACGTGTCCTTATCAGTACGACTAGCCAGACACCAGCGGTGCTTGAGTGGATCTTCAGTTTCAACTGCCAGGTGAGTGCGGTAGCAGTTTCAGACATATAAGCTGTGTCTTTCAAATTTATGTATGTTTTTTTTATGTGATAGACTTAAATATGTAAGTCTGACTAATTAAGGATCAGAATCTAATAAAATTTGATTACGTGAATTAAGGAATAAATGGAATAAATTATCTGTATAATTATTAGTATCAATATCAATATAAGAAATCGGTATCCGTATCAGAAATAAATATTGAATTGCATGCATGTCTGCTATTAGTATTTAGTGTGTGTGTATATATATATATATATATATATCTTTATTCCGAGAATTGGGACACTCAGCTACGGAGAGGCATAGTCTATGGTATACTATTGATCAATAAAGGCTCAGTTACCAGGGATGGTGGTAACCCGTGTGTTTAGCACAAACACACGTGATCAACATCAGGTGGTGTAGTCCACAACAGCTCATTTCAGTATATGATCAGTTCAATTTCATCCCAATCAAACAATCAGTTATATTTATTATTTAGTTAATCATCTATTTATTGAACAATATAGTATTTATTCGTGTGAATTTCTGCATGTGTTTGCTGAGGGTGTAAATTATTTCGAAAATGGATTTTTAGATATACTATACGTAGCGTGTATATGTATGTACAATATATATATTGCATGTGGTAGTTTTCCAAAAGGCTTTTGATGAACGCTCAATTATACATATTTGTATTGTCGAATTCCTTTCATTTTGGTTATAATTAAGATCTTTTCATAGGTTCTGGTGTTTTATTGGTTCATATTTTATTTTTTAGGTCATGTGATGATGTTTTGATAGATTTGAATGAAAGCAAGCCAAAACGAAGATTAAACGACAACTTTTGAGGCTTTCAACACAAGACATGGTCTAGGACCACAAGACACGGTCGTGTAATACCGTGTCCTATTTGTTTTGGTTAAATGCACCTCCAGGAACAAAGACACAGTTTGGAAGACCAAGACACGGCCGTGTAATATCATGTTCTGCCCGTGTTGTATTCGCGAGAGTTAAGTGCACATTCAAAATGCAAGACACGGCCTTGGAGTCAAAGACACGGCCGTGTAACTGAAGTTGTGTCCGTGTCTTACCAATTGCGAGGCCAAACGCATCAAAGTGGTGAAACGGCGAAGTTTTAAAGCAAGACATGATTTTGGAACCAAAGACACGGTTGTGTAATGTCCGTATCGGGCCGTGTCTTACCATAACACACCATTTCGGCCTATTTATGCTTTGGATGAATCCTAATTGAGATGAGCTGCCATTGACACACAAAACCAGAGTTCTAGAGAGGGAAAGAGATGGGTTTCAAGGAAGAACGTCCTTAGAGTGGATCGATATTAAAATTGAGTTTATTTCTTGAAGATTGAAGGATTCTCAATGGATTCTTTCATTCTCTCTTGTTTTCATTTCGTTTTTGTTGTTGTTTCTACTGATATTATGAAATAAATTAATATACATCTAGATGTGATGAACGCTAGGATGAATTTGTGATTGGGTTTTGTTATTTTGTTCATGAATTGAGACTCATTTATGATATAATATTGTGTTGTTGGATTGATTCTACCGGTGTTTTGATTCGACAATTGATTGCATGTGTGAGAATCGAGAAATTTATCGTGTGTTTTGAATCACTCATAGGTGAGAGTAGTTGCACACAAACCTAAAGATAAGTCGACGTAAATCTTTCAGATTAAGGTCAAACTTAATATGAGAATTCATTAATCTGTGTTAATGCAACGTGGGGGTATTCATTAGGAAGAGATTCTGGTTAATCAACTTGACGTTAGATGTTAACTGAGTCGAGAGAAAGGTTCATGTATATTAGGAATTCCTACGGTCCAATTGTATGAACAAGTGATTTAGTGACGAGGTCGATTTTGGTTAGGTAGTCCTAGGAGGATTCAACATCTGGATGCTATTGTTACCTTTGATTGTCCGGTTCCTAAACTCTCTTTATGTTGCTCTATTGTGTGTTGGCGTGTCTCCATTTCTTTTATGTTTAATCAAAACCCGTTTAATGTGTAGGCTAGATAATAGAGAGAGAGTTATTACTAGTACTCTTAGTTTCTGTGGGATACGACACTCGATACTCAGGTTCGAGTACTACAATCGATAGGTGTGCTTGCCTGCCTGCCTGCCAGCTTTCAAAACGGTTTATATCAGGGTCTGGAACCGATCTGGAGTGTTACCCCTCAGTGAGAGTTGTCACCCCGCTTAATATTTTTCAGGTACACTCTTTTGGACACCCAATATCATTCCAGCATCTCGATCTCAATGGGGCACCTTCGATATCAGTGAGTGTCATTTTGTTCGGGCTCCGTCTTTTTGCATTAGAGCTTCGTACTGAATTGCTTGTGGGATTCTAGGTTATTTTGTATTTTGGATTTATATGATTTTACTTTTATGTTATTGATAATACTTTTGATATATATTTATATTTATATACTTTTCATATATTTATAGTATTTTAAATTATATTATATTATTAATTTATATTATCTATAAACAGCTTAAATGGTTTAATAAATGTTTAAAATGAATAAGTGGGTAGAGTATCTGATTCTCCAAGGCTTGTGCGAGATGGGTCGGGCCTTTGGTTCGGTTCTTCTTATACGTCGATTATGGTCCGGAATCGGGTTGTGACAACTAGGGTTAGGAACGGTTTTTGGCGATTTTAAGGAATTTATTGTCGTTTTGATGAATTTGATACTTGATCTGTGTTTAGGAGGATGAATTGAGTTAGTTTGAGTGATCAGAAACAATTTTTGGTGGTGGAATTGACAGTAGGGTGTTTTTGGTATAATTTTCTGCCATAGGGACCAAAACTAAAATTTTTGTGAATTTGGGTTCTTGTGGGACTAGGATGAATATTTTAGAGTCCAGAGATTGTTTTGCAATTGGTAAGAGTTTAAGGACTCTTTCTGACTACTTGGAGAACTGAATTGTAATTTTTGAAATTTTTGAGGACCATTTTGTAATTTTAAGAGGACTCAGAGAATAAAATATAATTTTACAAGAGTTCAGGAACCAAATCATAATTTTACATAGATTCCGATTTTTGGTTCGAGAGTGTTAGATCTTCGACAGGATGGGTTTTTGGGCATCGTTTGAGCATTTGTGATCGCATATGCATATGCATGCATTTCGGTACCGCCACAGTACTAGCATTTCACTTTGATTTGTTCTTATGCATATTTGTCTCTGATATTGTTTTCAGTTTCGTGTCCTTACCAGCACAACTAGCCACTGGCTAGTGGCACTTAATTGGATTGTCAACTTGGACATCCAGGTGAGTGGATGACAACTTCAGACATAGGTTGCGTCTCGAAACTCTCTTTTGTTTTTGATGTGTTGGCTTTGATTAGTTTGAAATCGGACTAATCCGAGGATTGGTTAATTTAATAATCTGATTATGTGGTTAAATAATCAGTATTTTGTTTTGAAATTTGATAGATATGTATTATATATCCTCTCTGATTTTGATTTGCAAGACTTTGCTTTCGTACTATACTAGTATGATTTTGCTTTTGATATAGGACACCTATGCTACGGGGTACATAACTTTTGATATATCAATGCATTGAGAAGGCCCAGCTACCAAGAATGTCGGTAGCCATGTGTCATGACCCAGCATATGATTTGATATTGATTGGTGGCGAAGTCCACATTTGTTATACACATTAGATATTGGCGTAGACCAAAACACCTTTGATTTTAGTGCTAGATGCACACCTCTGCTTTAGTCTCATATTATGTATACTCTGATTTTGACTGATATTATTACTAATATCTTGCTTGCGTACATGTTGTTTACTTTGCTTGTAAACGTTTTCAAAATAATTTTTGGAACACTACTACATATGTAGCTTGTATATATATATATACATACATACATACATGTGTATGGTATTTTCAAACTGTTTTCAAAACAGTATTTATGAGGCATGTATGATGCATTATGGAGTGTTATCCCTAACTAGGTCTTAGCCCTTTTCGTTTTTTATCTACCTTTGACTCGTATCTTTAAGGTACACAGTTTTAGATTTCGGCAGCTGCACCGCATCTTGGGTACCAGCGAGATGTCTTTTGGTTAATAATGCCCTTTTGCTTGGGCTCCGTTTATTTTTTTATAGAGCTTCGCACTGAGATGTTGTCAGGTTACTGGATTGCCATGTTTTCATTATTTTTACTGGATTGCCATGTTTTCATTATTTTGAATATACTTACTTTGATTTTGTATACACATATATTTATATATGTTTTCTATATATTCTGATATATGGTAAACCCGTTTTTATTTATATATGTTTTGATAACAAATTTTTTTAATAAATGTTTTAAATAATCAAATGGGTAGCATATCTGAATTTTTGAGATTTGTATGAGATGGATCAAGGTTCCTTAGATGGTTCGTTTCGTATGACGATCATAATTTGAAAATGGATCATAACAATTTTTCTATCATCTATGTCGTTTTGGAAACATTTGAAAACTACATGTGTTGTGTTTTCCACCTTTTTTGCATAACCTGTTCATTAAAAATCATGGACTGCATTGCCGCCGGAATATTGGAATAATTTAATGCGTTTGAGTTTTCAACTAATAAATTTGTAGTTTTGTAATACAGGAGTCGTCTTTAATATTATAAAGTGGAAATTGCATTCTCGTGTAGAGATGATATTAAAAGGAAAAGGCGTGGACTTTGATTTCATTGTATATCATCATATGCCCAGGAGGTGCCGGAATAACACCAACAATATTGCAGATGTTTTTTTGATAAACCATTTTATTTATTTTTATTAAAAATTAAACCCGTAAACATTAGAGTTAGAATTGATTACAGTATCAATGAACTACAAATTCTTCCATTGTTAATATTGAAGGTTTATTGTCAATAAATTTTAAAGTGGTCTTCATATATCGATTCTAATTGTGATGCGTCACATCTACAAATTATTGTGAATTAATGTAATCTTCTACGGCAATTAAAGGTATTTCGAACTAATTTTTACAAACTAAACTACATCACTTTAGTAATCTTAAATGGATGATGATGATGATGAAGGACGAGAAGAAGATGATAGCACGGTCGATGCCGAGCTGATAGGCACACTAGCAGGAACATGTAAATAATAATAGAGAAAGAAACACGGCGTCCGTGCGGACCTACTGATAGTGGTCACTTTTAGTGCACTAGCTAGCCAGCACACAAATATAATTATGAAATATGCAAGAACGGGGAAATCATTTCTGATGGGCCTAGATTGATTATTAACACAAAATCAACGTGTTTTTCTTTTTCTTATGAGTCGTCTTTGTGATTTTATTCAACTAGACAACAGAAAAGGTAGTCTGCAAAAACTTGGTAAAATATTTTTGTACGATCACCTCAATGAAACATTAAAAACGAAATCTCAAATCCGGATCAAACACTAAAGTTGATCCCCATTCAATGTGTGTTGGAGAGACATCCCAAAATTTTATCTCAATGGACAATCTACTAATCCAATATGACATTTGAAGCGACGTGACAAGTGAAAATTTTCTCATTAAAAATTAATAAGAATGATGAGTATTGTATGGCATAAAGTATATAAACTTAAAACCACCATAACCTCATCCACACTGTACTAGTGGTAGCGATAGCCTTGATAATTTTTTGAGTGTCAAATGATAATTCATTTATATCTATACTATGTTAAAAGTATAGATGTGAAAAATTTTAAAAAAAGTCTTAAATACCTTTAATTAAATATTTTCTTAATATCTATACCCACTAATTAATACTTATGCCCACTAATTAATGATAATTGTAAAGTCTCAAATACCCTTGACTAAATATTTCCTTAATACCCATATCCATTAATACCCATGTCCGCTAACCAATGATAATTTGTAAAGTCCAAAATACCTTAAATTAAAGAAAAAATGTTAATTATAAATATAATTAATTGTGATGGAATCGGGTATCATTTAACTAATAAACAGTATAGTAAATAGGTTATTCAAATTACTTACATCGATTCCGATGGAAGTATAGCAGCAGACCACAGCTGCAGGACCAGGTTCCGATGTTGGTCTCACGAGGAAACCACGGTCGGATAGTCAACGGGAGTGCTCGACTGCTTCGCAGTGTAGATGCCACGCGGATCGAGATCATCGACTGATGATCATGGTGCAAGGAGATGGAGGAAGGAAGATGGGGGGAAGGATAAGGGAAGGAAGAAACATTTTTCTCCCTCCCTCCTATTCTCTTTTCTTCTTCTATTTTTTCTCTCTTTTTCTTCTTCTTTTCTTTTTTTTTTTCTCTTTCTCCACCTCTTTTCTTCTCTTTTTTTCTTCTCCTCCTCCTCCATATATATAGACAACCAAATAGGCCAAATGGGCTCTTGGTCCTTTATCGGCCCAACTCAATTAGACTTACCATTTGGTCTCGATTTACGGTCTTGGTTCACACCTTGACCGACCAGTTCGATTCATTTGTCATGGGCGGACCGCTTTTTCTAACATCTCCCACTCGCACATGAAGGAACCATAACTCGTCATGGATCATGATAGAACTAATACCAATCATGATAATGACCTTGTGTCATATTATCATACAACATGATTAACACTTATGTAACCATACTCGATCCTTTTGTCATACAGGCAAATAGACCGCGCGACCAGCATACGATAAGAGCTTATTTGCTATACACCTGTTAGGGTTATATAATAGTTCATAACGCAATCCTACTAGAAGGCGTCTTTCGCAGAACAGCTCCATTCTGCTAATGTGTATGCAATAGCAGCTCAGACTGCTGGAACGTATGCATTCCCCTAGTTCGTAACCACACAATTATTGCTTTCGAATTTCTCGATCTCAAGATAGCTTTACTTATAGCTCACACATTATGTGAAGTACCACATGAGAGCCGACTTAGCAAACTATTGAGACTAGTGCGAATGCGTCTTGAAACAAACTTTCCCTATTACACTAGACAATCCACATAGCTAAGTTTACTTGCTCATCTAGTCACGCTTGATCGAATCAATCATGACCATTAACGACAAGCTAAAGTAGCCAAACTCAACTACATGTGTTGAATGTGTTAAGGGCTCTAAGGGTAGGTAAAACCAAGAACAACAAGTTCATGGTAAGGTCTCACATTAAGAAAAGTGAGATCGTTTATTAATATTTTACATCCCTATGGTTGTGTATATAGCACACATGGTATGATCATGTGTTGTGGTGTTCTTTCTTTCCCTTGGAGAAGCGCATGTTTATACAATATTATCAACACCACACAGAAGCTTCGGTCACGATACATTTCACCATCTAACTTTAATCCACACTTAATAGGATTACTTCTGACTTTAAGACAGAATATGCTAAAAGTCTCTTAATTTTAGCATCTGATCATTTAATCATCGACATAGGAATTTATCCTATGGTGTACGTATCTTTTCATACGAATTTTTCTTGCCTTTTACAATGAACTCACAATTGTAAAATGCAAGACGACCTCTTGATTATGAACGCACTCTCTTTCTACTTTCAAAATCAACCTCATCTTATTTTTTCCTTCAACGAACTGGGAAAACTAAGATAAACACCCGTGTGAGTGGGTTACTTTTCTGTCCAACATGCTTTCACACTCAACGCTACAAAAAATGTTAACTCTCAACATTTGTGCTCATGTACTACTTATAATGATCTTATTAAAGATCATATTTTAAGTGATTACATATTTCGTATGCTATATGGGTCTTAAGGAACTTATTCCTTATGGGCTTTTATTAACAGATCTACAATCACGTCTCGCATAGACTTACATTTCAAGTTTACTTCTCATTGTGAAACCTGTGCTCAAATTTACTTGTCCTTGTGCAACCAAGTCTTTTCCACAACATGATACTTGGTCTTGATTTACTTAGACTTATGAAAGATCTTTTCAATCTTTAAGTAATTGAAGTCGACTGTCACTAAGACCTGTCGAATATTCTTTAGGTGGTTAGTGCTAAGTGGACCATTCCATTATATAGTTAACATTCACATTGCATTGCAGCTAACAAAGCTATGGTTTCGGCTTCTCTTGCCACATACTTATATATATGTTCCTCACTATTACGTGGAGTGGCTTTTCTGCCAAGTAAGAACACATAACCAGATATGAACTTCCCTATAGTCCGCATCATTACATGGAATAATCACTGTGTTTTATTATATTGTAAGCCCTTACGATAACACAGTGCCTTGCAGTGCCTCTAAAGCATCCAATTATCTAATTCACTGCTTTCCAACATCATCTTTATGTGTTGGAACAATATTTGATAGCTAACTTAATTGCATAGCAAACGCTAGGCATTATGCACATCTAGGCATAAATTTGTGTATTAAAATCCAAGCATACATTACCTAAGACGATGCATCCCTTTAGGAGAAAGAGAAAACAATCAGTTGGATCGATCTCTTGAGATTTTAAAACTCGAGGCTATAATTCACATCACATTACCCAACTTTATTTCTTATCATTTTTTCTCACTCTCCTTAAGAATTCTTCCACTCAGAAGGAGTGATCTTGAGGGTTTTAGTTCCTGAATCTCAGAGTAATAAAAGATTTCACTTTTCTAATCCCAGTTAAGAAATCTATTCCCAAGGAATGTGACTTCTTATAACTCGTTACTATGTCAATTTCTCACTATCCCACGAGGATTGTATCATTTGACACTGCATGGTATCTAACACCTCACAATAATTAGTCTCGATTTATGGTCCCGATTTACACCTTGACCTACAGGTTCGGTTCACCCGTCATGGGCGGACCACTTTTTCTAACAAATTGTATCAACGGAAACAACTCATGCTTCATCAAGTTTTGTTTGCTTTCTTATTAAGTAAATTAAATTAACTAGTCACCTCAATCAAATCTTCCTCTGATCAATATCTGTTTTGTTTGCTTTCTTATTAAGTAATGATATTTACCATGTTATGTAAAAACAAGTCTTTATCTTTATTCAGTTCTTCGGTTATAATACAATTAATGTAGGAAACAACACTCTACAAATCTTCCTATGATCAATATCTGGTTTGCTTTCTTTTCATCTTTACTTAGTTCTTGAGTTATATTTATCATTGGTTTGTTTGCTTTCTTACTAAGTAATTATATTTATCATGTTAGGCCAAAGAAAGCCTTCATCTTAATTCAGTTCTTGAGTTATGATACAATAGCTGCAACAACACTGATATTTTTTTCTTCGATAGTTTTGCAAATTTTATTGGGTCTTCTTTCTTTTTTATCTTTAACAAAATCGATTACCAATTAATTTGGCTCGAGTTTTCTCTACTGCAGATACAATTGTTGTAAGCAACACGAGACATGAATTGGCCAATGTGAAACATTTTGGAACATTGTTTTAGTTTGACCTTGGACAGTTATCTATAAAATGTATAAACATTATCAATCATTGACAATAGATAGCAACATTTTATTGGCATGTTTATTGAATTGATCTTTCAACTACATCATCTAATACTCAAAATCATTTGTTCCCATCAGTATTAGCACTCTCGATCTGTGTTTCAGATGATTTTAGTTTTATTAGAAACTAAAATCATTGACTAAAATCATGTCTTGCTTATATGAGTTTAAAAGTTCATGTTACAAATAGGTTAAAATATGTGCTCTTGGTTGGAAATGGATTGGAATAGTTATTGCATATACTTATCATCTACTTTAATAATTAGAAGATATGTAAAAGAAAAACAAAGGCAATGATATTGTTCAAACGAGACCCTTGAGATCCTTGCTTCAATTTAGCAATTAACTAGTATAAGATAGATGATATATTTTCATTCTAATCTATATGCAACTATATTTTAAAGAAATCAGTAATTATTCGTCGTATAATTCGTATACATGTCGCAGTTGTTCTTAAATCGTAAATGACATTATTAACTTATTATCTGCGTGCTTTGATTTGTGGATTTTTGCATTTGTGTTTGCAAAGATTTTTTTGTCATTTGTACTCGGGTAGACCCAACTTTAATACATGGCATTCTTAAATTTTTTTCTTATGTCACAATTTAAAGTATCAAATTGGTCTTTTTAAGAGAGCTAAGATTGACTCAGTATTAGATTGTCATCATTCCAATTTACGCTTTGGCACATGTGCATCATTGTTATTTTGATCACGATATTCATGTAAGCGCCAAGGCATAATTGTTTAATTCTGTTTTGCAACACTCATATTACTCTTTGCTCTATTCATACATTTTGTTAGTTTATTGGTTGACCTTTTTCCCAATATTTATTCAAATTTTGTATTTGTTACACTACAGTATCTATGAATCAATAAATTGTCATGATTTTAATTTTTCAGACAGGTACAATATACATGATGGAATGGAAAAGAAGAAACACAAATATAGTGATTTTATGGATGCTGAAAAAATACTATATATTAAAAGTAAGAACGAAAGAATAGATGCCGAGAAAGTTCAAAAGAGACAAAGAATTCCTTTTCACATTTCAAGTGCAAGTGAAGATCCAGGTATATTGAAACAATATAATATTTAATTATGAAAACATCGATTATTTTACTCATTATGGTTGGGTTTAATTTACGATATCAGTCTGTTGTAATGTTTCAGCACAAATTTCAAATGAAACATACAATAATTCATTTTTCTTGAAGAAAGATCCATCTTGTAAATATTGTGGTGCACAAAAATTCCAATATGAACTGCCAAGTTTTTGTTGTTCTAATGGAGAAGTGAAACTAGCCACAAACGATGTGCTGCAAAATCTGTATGATTTAGTTAACTTCACAAACAGAGGAAGGGAAGCAATTTCAGAAATATATTTTGGCATATAACAGTATATTATATTTTACATCATTTGGAGTGAAACTTGATAAAGAGCTTGCTTTGCAGCGAAATGTAGTTTATACCTTCAAAACTCAAGGGCAGATATATCATGATCTACCATGTTTACTGCCAAAAGATAAGAATCCATGCTATTTTCAATTGTACTTTTATAATATTGAAAATGAGCTCAATAACTGAATGAATGTAATGAAAAATTCTAGCCTAGATAGATCTATTTTGAAAAAAAATTGATGAAAATAATTACAAAGAATCCTTATGCTCTATTTTTTCTAAGTTTGAAAGATCAACAACCACTTGAAGACCTTCATATTGTTATAAAAGAAAATCCAAAATTAGACCAAAGGGTGTATAATGCTCTAACTACATATCAAATAGCTACTATATGGATTGAAGCCAATAATTCAGATGTTGCATCAGACTGAGAGATAATTGTACATGTCCATTCAAGTCATAGACGTAATATTAAACATTATTTTGGTTGTTATGGGGCATCGTTATATTGACGCCATGGCTTTAGTTCAACGATTTGGAAAGCTTGATATTTTTTTACTATTACATGCAATCCCGACTGCCAAGAAGTAAAAGACAATTCAAAAGAAAGCCAGACTGCTCAAGATAGACTTGATCTTGTTGCTAAAGTTTTTTGGGGAAAATTGCAAGATTTAAAAAAGAAGCTCTTTATGAAACCAATATTTGGTAAAGTAGTCGATGTTCATGTTGTTGAATTTCAAAATAGAGGTTTACATCATGCTCCCATTTTTTTAATTAATGCACCGAGATTCAAGATTACAAATAGAGATGATTATGATAAATTTGTATTTGCTGAAATTCCAAATAAACAACTTAAGCCAAATCTCTATGAGACAATTGCAAAACACATGATACATGGACCTTGTGGTAACAAAAATCCAAAAAATCCATGCATGGTTAGTGTTAAATGCAAGCCCATTATCCTAGAGCCTTTTCTAAGAAAACAATGCAAGGAGAATATGCATATCCAATATATATAAGAAGCAACAATGGAGTAACAATAAGTAAATATTTTTCAATTAAATTATCAATATTTTATTTTCAAACATTTTATATATTTTATGCATTAATTTAATTCTTTTCATATTGTTTACTCTTCATGCATTAGGTTCAAGTACGAAATGCTATTATGGATAACAGATGGTCGTAGCTTATAATACTTGTCTTCTTCATAGATATGATTGTCACATCAATGTTGAAATTTGCTCAGATGTTAAGACAGTGAAATATCTTTATAAGTATGTTTATAAAGGTCATTATATAGCTACAATTTATATTGCTTCTGTTGACTGACATAATATCATTGATGAAATTAAAATCTTCCAAAAAGCAAGATGGGTATCAGCACTAGAAGTAATATGGAGATTATTTGAATTCCAAATGAATGACGTGTATCCAACAATCATAAATTTACCTCTTCACCTTCCTAAACATTCAATACCTTATCCAGAAGATGCAGATTTAAGCAAGATTCTTAACTATAAAAATGCTAAATGAACAATATTAACTGATTTTTTTTAATGTCTATGCTGTAAATAAGGAGGCCACTGGTTTGTCATATAGAGAATTTCCTGAACATTACGTGTATAATCAGATATCAAAGAGATGGTTTCGAAGGAAGAAAAGCAAAGTGGCTGGTAGGATATATTGAGCAAATCCAATAAAAGGTGAAATGTATGTTGGGTTTCGATATACGTTAAAACAAGTTTAGCACAACGGAAGCAAACAATTTTCATCGAAAACCAGCCAAGATACACTCACAAAAAATATAATTAAAATATAATAACAAATAAACAAGGATGCAGAATTTTATACCTTCTCCTTGCAAGCTATGTGTGCCTAATTGTTTAACACCAAGAGAGCCCATACCGAAACTGAAGTTAAGGTACCTTTCTACCTCCTTAATACCAATGAAAAGGACTGTGAATCGCTACTCCTCTCTACATTCATATACACCCAAACACTATGTGGTAAAGGGGATGTACTAGCATCAACAAAAATCTGTCCTATGAAACCTAGGGCATTCGGTTTTGATTTTTGGCAAAGAGAATGATGTCTCTTTCTTTTAAACAATAAGCAGAACTTGTTTTGGAGGCTTTATAAGAAAAGAATAAGGGTTTTTGGTTCTATTTTTTTTCTCAAAAATGGGTGGACATTGGAGAGAAGGGGAGAGAATGTTGTGTTGAAAATAGTCACGGTTTTGCACACCTTTGTTAGCCGAATTTTTGCTTCAATAAAAACCTTAAAATTCTCAAATGATGAGTGTTTTTAGGCACTCAAAACACCACAATATCTGCTGAAAATTATCACAAAAATTGGCCAAAAAATCATCAAATGTAGTGTCTAATTTTGACCAAACTTATTTAAGTTTTAAGAATCTTTTTTCAACACAACCTCTTCCTCTCTTTTCTTCTTTTAATTTTGATCATTAAATTATTTAATAAAATCTTTGTCCAGGACAAAATCCACATCCAATGTGGGCCTCATATGGCCCAAAATTATTTTATCTAATAAAATAAATGCCCCGAAAAAAATGATTTTACTCTTAACCTAGTTTTTGATTGCGTGCGATCCTGTAGGTCTATTCAATGTTGGCAATGGGCATTGGGCCCATAAATCATAGGTGATCTCTAACAAGACACTATGATTACCCAAATTGAATAGATGTTAATTGGCATTGATAAGACCTAATGCAACCTTATACGATCATTTGCCTCTTGATATCTTGATTAGCATAAGGCATTGACCTAGTCATCCTTATTTATTGCTGAATCATTTTTTTGACTATCGGGTAAGATTGATTAGGTCAAATAAATGATGTCTCACATCATTTCATTTGGGTGTGGCGACGTACTACTCAATCTATACCAATCAAGTAACAGGTGATATCTTCTCTCTTTAATGGGAGGGGCAATCCCTTCGCTTCACTCATGTTTCTTTGTGAGACTCCCCACATACCCAATTATACGCATACTTTTCAACCAGTTACGACCAAGTTAGGCGTATGTCAAAGTATACAATAAATCACCAAAGACCACATAATGATTTAGGTATGATGATTCAGATATAAGCATTGCATGAGAATGACTTGCCACCATGCAGTATTCTCATTAGCGGATCGTATCCAGATACATTATTCCAAACTTTGTATCTATGAACTCTAATAGATATTCTCTATCCATGACTTGTAGAACATGATCATCGCACAAAACTCATACTAGTCTTAGTTTATTTCCACTCCCGTGGTTATAATCGACTAAGGATGTTTAGAATGAAATTCTTTATCACTTCAAAGTTCTACTATCAAGGTCCTCAACCATGATAACTCAAGTGTCGAATATTCATTCATGGACATTTTATCAACCATATATGCACAAAAAATAAATGAATGATAAAATAATGCCTCATATTTTTATTTTCAAAATAAAAGGTACATATATAATGAATTGGGGCTAGGGCTTACACTAACAATCTCACATTAGCACTAGTCCTAATCAGACATAATCCTAAGACCAAAAGACCTTGCATGAGAGTCATGTCTATCTTTAGGTAACTGCTTGGTCAAAGGGTCCACCACATTGTCTTAACCCGTAACCTTGCTCAGCTTCACATCTCCTCCATCGACGATCTCTCAAATGAGATGAAATCTTCTGAGTATGTGTTTGGATCGCTGGTGTGACCTGGGCTCCTTAGCTTGTACGATGGCCCCATTGTTGTCACAGAACAGTTCTATGAGATCTAGGATGCTTAGGACGACTTCTAGTCCTGAAATAAATTTTTTGATCCAAACAGTTTCCTTTACAGCTTCTGAAGGTGCTATATACTCAGATTCTGTGGTAGAACTGGCGACGATGTTCTGTTTGGAGATCTTCCAGCTAACAATACCTCCATTCAAATAAAACACATATCCATATTGCGATCTTGAGTCCTCATTATTGGTCTGGAAAGTAGCATCAGTGTATCCACTTACACTTAGCTCTTCCTGACCTCCATACACTAGAAACAATCCTTTAGTCCTTCTCAAGTACTTAAGGATTTTCATGACAGCAGCCCAATGTTTCTCTCCTGGATCCTGTTGAAACCTGTTTGTCACACTCAGTGCATGTGCAACATCCAGCCTAGTACATAGCATAGCGTACATGATAGGTCCTATAGCCGAAACATATGATATTCTACTCATGTACTTATTTTGTTCTCTAGAGGATGGACAATCCTTCTTACTGAGAACCACTCATTGTTGCAAAGGGATGAACCCTTTCTTGGAGTCAACCATATTGAATCTCTTCAATACCTTATCTTTGTACTTTTCTTGACTTAGTCCCAATAGCCGATTTGATATATCACTGTAGATCCTTATACCCAGTATAGTTTCGGCTTCACCTAAATCTTTCATTGAGAAACATTTTTCAAGCCATTGCTTCACACTCTGCAATGCTGGAATGTCATTTCCAATAAGTAGGATGTCATCGACGTATAACACGAGGAAGATGATTATGCTCATACTAGCTTTCTGGTACACACAAGGCTTATCTTCGTTCTTGAGGAAGCCAAACTCTTTTACTACTTCATCAAAACGAAGATTCTAACTTCGAAAAGCTTACTTCAATCCATAAATGGATTTCTGAAGCTTGCAACCTTAGTGGGATTCTCTGGATTGACAAATCCCTCTAGTTGTGTCATATAGACATCCTCGATGAGGTTTCCATTAAGTAAATCCGTTTTGACATCCATTTGTCATATCTCATAATCCAACTATGCAGCTATGGCAAATAAAATCCTAATGAATTTGAGCATAACTAATGGCGAAAAGATTTCGTCATAGTCAATACCATGAACTTGCCTGAAACCTTTAGCCACTAGCCTACCTTTAAAGATACCCCCGGATTTCTCCTTGAAAATCCACTTGCACTCAATGACCTTAGCACCCTCAAGTGGATCAACCAAGTTTCAAACTTGGTTATCGTACATTGATTGAATTTCAGCTTCTATGGCTCTAAGCCATTGAGCTGATTGAGGACTCTCAATCGCTTCTCGGTAGGAAGTGGGCTCATCTTGGTCCACTAGCACTATGCTATCATCATCAGTCACGCGAAAGTCATACCTTTTAGGTTCCTACCGGATCTTCTCGGTCTTGTGTAATAGGCTCGGGTTCCATAATCTCTTGTGATCCTAAGTCTATTTTCAAACTGTCCTCTATAGGAATTTGTGGTTCTACCTCATCTTGTACAACCTCTAGCTGTACACTGCTCCCACTGTTTTGCTTGAGAATAAACTCCTTCTCTAGAAACACAACACCATGAGCAACAAATACTTTGTTCTCGCCTAAGATGTAGAAGTAATATCCTTTAGTTTCTTTAGGATATCCCACAAATAAACATTTATCGTTCTTTGGGGAAAGCTCATCAGATGCTAATCTCTTAACATATGATTCGCATCCCTAAATCCTCAGAAAAGACATATTTGGCTTTCGCCCCGTCCATATCTCATATGGTGTCTTTTCTGTTGCTTTAGTTGGAGACATGTTTAGCAGGAATGCAGCAGTCTCAAGGGCATAACCCCAAATCGAAACTGGGAGACTAGTTTGGCTCATCATTGGTCGAATCATATCCAATAGAGTTTGATTTCTCCTTTTGGATACGTCATTCCATTGTGGTGTTCCTGGAGGAGTGAGTTGTGAAACTATTCCACACTCCTTTAGATATTTTTCAAACTCTAAGCTCAAGTATTTACCACCTCGATCCGATCGAATGGCCTTTATACTTTTACCTAATTGATTTTCTACTTCATTTTTAAACTCTTTGAATTTCTCAAAGGTTCCAGATTTGTGTCTCATCAGAAAAACATAACCATATCGGCTATGATCATCTATGAATGTGATGAAGTAGCTATAACCACCTCTAGTTTGTGTACTTAGTGGTCCACTTACATCATAGTGTATTAGGTCTAATAAGCCACTAGCCCTTTCACCCTTCTTGTTGAATAGACTTTTTGTCATTTTACCTCGTAGGCAAGATTCACATGTGTCAAATGATTCCAAATCAAAAGGCCCAAGAACTCCTTCTTTATGAAGTCTTGATATGCATTTCTCACTCACGTGTCCTAAACGACAGTGCCAGAAGTATGTTGGGTTTAATTCATTTGTTTTAACCAGTTTTGTGTTTATGTTATATATGGGCTCATGACTATTTAAGTCCAGGATATATAGACCATTATTAAGAACTGCTTTGCCATAATAAATGTCATCACGACGAATAGTAATAATGTTATTCCGAATAACAAAATTAAAACCATTAATATCCAAACAAGAAACTGAAATAATATTTCTGCTCATGGCAGGGACAAAATAACAATTCTTAAGATTTATTACAAGCCTATAGGGCAAACATAAATCATAATCCCCAGTCTCTATGGCTGCAACCCTGGCACCATTTTCAACTTGGAGATCTACCTCATCCTTGGCAAACACCTTCATATTTCTTAGTCCCTGCACATTAGAATAAATGTGAGAACCATAACCGATATCCAATACCCAATAAGTAGAAATAGAAATATTAGCTTCTATAACATAAATACCAGAAGTGGAGGCCCCACCTCTATTAGTCTTCATCTCTCTCGATAAATTTGGACAGTTTCTCTTCCAATGCCCAACATTCTTACAGTAGAAACATATGTCCTGAGTTTTGGGCTTTTGGGCCACTTGCTCCTTAGCCTTTGGTTGAGTTCCAACCTGTCCCTTGGGCTTGGGTTTTTGCTTGGCATTTCCCTTGCCTTTGTTACCTTTGGCAATACCCTTTTGAACCAGCAGCACAGGAAAGGTTTTCTTGACATTTTGCTCAGCAGTTTTCAGCATCCCATGCAACTCAGCAATAGTCTTATCCATCTCTTGCATGTAGTAGTTCATGACAAACTAGTCATAACTACTAGGCAGTGACCCCATAATGAAGTCAATAGATAACTCCTTTCGGATACCAGCATCAAGCTTCTCAAGGTTATCAATAAGACCTTTCA
>CAODLS010805219.1:0-15372 GCA_948243855.1 Flueggea neowawraea | reverse complement strand
TCCGTGTAATCACATAACTGTCCGTGTTTTGCTTCTTCATGCACACGGTCACGGTTTTGTGTCCGTGGAATGGCCTCCCATGACCGTGTGATGCAACTCTTGTCCGTGTACATGTGTTTTCAAGTTCCAGTGGGTTACACGCCCATTCCCACGGTCGTGGACCTTCAAATTCTGTCCGTGTATGCTCAGTTGTGCACGGATTTGCTTCCTCAAGTCTCCCACGGGCGTGTTTGATCATTCCAAGGTCGTGTCTCACTCCTAATGCCTCAAATATCATCATTCAAGCCCCGTTTCGACTTGCTTTCTTTCATTTCTCCAAGACATCATCAATTTACCTGAAAAAACACAATATAAAGTGTAGAAGTACCAAAACTAATGACAAACGCTCAATTCATGTTCAAAACAATGTAAATTGATGCACATAAATACGTATGAATATGCGTTTATCAGGTATCCAAAAATACTTATAAAAATTATTCGGGGTATTACAGTGAATGTGACATATTTGAAGAAGCCAGATCTACGCACGTTACATGAGGGCTACACACATAAATATGGAAAAGGACAAATATGACAGCCGTTATAATGCTCCTCAAGATTTGAATTTGAATATTTCAAACACATTCTGACGTAAGAATCAAAGGTATAATCTTGAAGAATAGACAAAGCACATTGGCAAAATGACTAAGCATGCAGAAGGTGGAGCTTGTTGAGACTTGAGAGCCTACACACTTAGAGATGGGGCAAAACACATAAATGCTTAATTATACAAGGCATTGACCGTAGATGCTTAATTATACAAGGCAGTGACCACTGGAGTTCAGAAAAAGCACGTAGACTTGCATACAAAACACGTAGAACTCTGATGGACTAAAAGACTATGCACGTAGATGGTGGTTATGCACGTAGATGAAGTGACGTCATGGCAGTACAAAATTTTGTATTTACTCATAACGACTACTGTGAAGCTTCCAACTGCTATATTCTACCAAGTGGCTATAAATAAACGTCCTTCAATAGAAAAGAATATAGAGAGACCTTTGCTAAGTTTTTCTATTCACTTTCTCTCTCATCGCTACATTTCTAACTCATTTGAGCTATATTACTTGCAATCATATTTAGGTTCGTGTCAACTTGATTTTGTTGTATCTTGGGTTAATTTTGTAACAAACTAGGTTATTTGTTTGGGAGTAGTTAGGTTTCCTTGTTGAGCCTTGAAAAGAAAAGTGATTTACTTTTTTAGCCTTAGAAAAACAAGTGGGTTATGTTTTCCTTGTTTTGCTTCCTTGGAAAAATAAGTGAGTGTATCGGTTTTCTAGTTGAACCCATAAAAACTAGATAGTGTAACAGTTTTCTTATTGAGCACGTAAAAATAAGAGATGCAACGGTTTCCCTCCACTCGGAAGTTGATTGAAATTCTCTAAGGGTTATAGAAAAGTGGACATAGGTCAAAGATGACTAAACTACTATAAATCAAATTTGTTTTCATTTCCCTCAACTCATTTACTTTGCCTTACATTATATTATTTTGTGTGTGGATTGGATATTTTATTTTGATTTGCTTCCAGATTGAAATTATGTTTTGTGTCTAAAAGAACTTTGATAAACTTTGTTGTTGGTTTTGATTTGTAAAAGATTTTCAACAAGGTTTTAAACTTACTTAAAATCTAATTCACCGCCCTTATTTGATAGTCATCTTTAAGACCAACACGTCTATATTTGTCATTAAATGCTTATGCGGCATGTCCATGTGGCAAATTTGATTAAAATAAGATGAGATTTTGTACAAAATTTTCTTTTCCATTATTACTCTAACTCAAGTTGTAATAATCCAAATTAGTCATTTTATCAAACAATAATGTCTAGATTTGATATGTACTAACTAATCAAATTCATGTGGTATTTAGATGAAATATTGTTAATACTTCTAACCAAATGATATATTTGTCAAATGTCTATATTTATAAAAAAAAAAAAACACATTTGAAACATGCACATTTTGTGAAATATACACATTTTAAAATCTCACTATGAGCTCTTATTGAACTTTCTTCTAGACTAATCTTTATTGAACTTAGATTAATCTTTATTGAACTCGATATTTTGACTATATTATCAGATTTATCTTTCTTTGTCGCAAGATGAAACATAATTGGAAATTAATTTGTCAAGGCTATAATTTGATAATCTCAAAAATTAATTTTTTAGAAAACTTGATCTTATATGAAATATAATTGGAAAATGATTCATTGGAAATTTTATACATTTTTGGGACTTTCAATATTACACTTCGAATTTTGATACCGTTCAATATTATTACAATTGTTGTGATAATTCAGTAAAGGAGGATGTGGAGATTTTGAGTTTTAGTAAATGAGGAAGTCTCATCAGCAATTTACAATTAAGCAAGCTTATCTGAAAGAAGAAGTATATATAGCACTTGTTTTGGAAAGTTTGAACACACTTATATTACATTACACACGTTTTGGTGTCGAATTTTTTTATTTATTTTCAGCTTCTGTTAACTTAGTTTTTTGCTTTTGTCATGAATTGTTTATCAATGAGTGAATGACCCAATTTTCAATAAATTTCAGTCTATTTATTTATTTACAGTTGTTTGATTAGAGTTTAATCGAACTATTATAATTTAGAAAAATTTTAAATTATCTGACACGCTCCTAAGAGCAATGTTGTTTTTCTTAGAGGGAAAAATAGTAAAACAGGTGTAACTATTAAATTAAAACTCAAGAGCATTAAAAAAAATCAAGAACATCACTCATGTTTCTTGACACATGTTAAAATGATAAAAGCTTAAAAAAATATCGTCCAAAAAAAACAGCTTTACACATGTTAAGGCACGTGGACAGCTGCTGCAATGGTTTTATAGTTGTTTTGCGTGCTTTATGATCCATACTCCCCAATTAATACAATCAATGGCCAGGATCTAAGCAACTGAATCCAAAGGCTCTCATTTTTTTTGAAACAGGCATGAGAAGCTTCATTGATTATCAAAATGAGTTACAGAGTACATGGCAGAAGTTAAAGAAAAAATCAAAGGGTCCACCCCATACAAAATAATCTGGTAAGGAAGCCGCCAATCTAGCAAGTTTGTGAGCAACTAAATTGGATGAACGAGGAGAAAATTCAACTTTAACATTAGAAATAGACACAACTAATTCCTTACAATCAGTAATAACAGTCCCAAAATAGGAGTCATCCTCCACCGATCTGTTGATGGCATCAACTGCAACCAAACAATCAGAAGAGATTAAAATGTAATTCATTCCCAATTGCTTCATCCAGCTCAAAGCTTCTCGAATGCACATAGCCTCCGCCACCTTCGGTTCAACAAAAAATGGAAAGCACTTAGTAAACACAGCGACAATTTCCCCCTTCGAATCTCTAACAACCCCACCAAGGCTGGTCAGATTCCATTCCGGACAGCAGGAAGCATCAGTATTGATTTTTACCCAGTTCCCCTATGGAGGCTCCCATACAACTGCTACCGCACTATCCCTTGAGCCACGCCAACCGCCAGCCAACCCAGAACCACCTCTCACGGCCCACCACTCAGTTTGCTTCATTCTATAGATTTTGACAACAACATCAGGTCTCTTGAATGTATTGTTCCAGAGTACATTATTCCTATTTTTCCAAATAGACCAACAAAGCCAAGAAAACCATTCAAACTCAACACAAGAGAAATGCCTGATTAAATTCTTCAACCAATCAGCGAAGGAGTCACCAGAAAAATCAATTATATTAAGCCCGGATAGGAGCCGGATTAATCTCGCAAATGAGCAGTCACGAAAACAATGGATAGTGGATTCACAACCCGACCACACACATCACAAATTACATTAACATCTACAGATTTATCTACCAAGCATACCTTAGAAGGGGGATTATTCCTGATTGCACGCCACATTAGAATTCTGACATTCTCGGGGATGTTAAGTTTCCATAGCCGTTTCCACAAATTTACATCGACATCATCAACACCAAAATTTCCCACAAGTGCTCGATAAGCAGATTTCACCGAAAACAGACCCTTGCCATTCAAAGCCCAGTATTTTGTCTCTAGGCATGTTGAGACTCAAAGGAATTTTGAGAATGAGTTGGCAATCTCTATCATTAAATAGAGATCTAATTTTTTGAACATCCCACCTCCCCCACTAATTAAGTCTGAGACAGGAGCTGAATTAATGTTGTTAAAACTTCGGAAGATATATAAGGGTTATCATCATCCTCCAACCATGCATCCTTACCGATAATGATAGACTCCCCATTTCCTACACGCCTCCTATAACCTCTCCTAATCAGGTCCTGTGTCGCAAAAATACTCCGCCACGCATAACTAGGTTTGTAATCCAATTTAGCATGTATAAATTCAGTAGAACGAAAATACCTCGCCCAAAAGCTCTCATTTAATGTGCTGAGGTCAGTTTAAATTATGGATAGATTTGCTGATTGTAGTCTGACCGGTCTTTTGTTTATTATTAGTATCTACATGAAAGGACAATACATAATAGATTGGCAACATGTGTGTGTGTTTTTTTTTTTGAGAATTTGTAACCTCGTTATCAAGGATTGATTAATTTAACGGATTGAAACAAGACACGTTCTCAAATAAATGACTGTGAATTGTTTTTGGCAATCATTTATTGCAAGCAGAGAAGTGGTCGAACTATTTCCAAACTATTTTCACACTTAAAAACATAATGTCAGAAAATGTATTCGTTCATAATAAATTATGAGTGAAATTCAAATTTGAATTGAAATGAATGCGCCCATATTTAGTTGGGATTAATGAGACAAATCATAACAAGTTTTAGTAATGAACTCTTAATTAAATTAGTAGAGCTCACTATTTGTCAGCATATAAAAGGGTGATTTAAAACCCTAATTGAATAGAAAGAAAAAAAAAGTACCCAACACATAAAGAAATCTCTCCCCTTTCTCCAAAGTGTGTTGTCAACCTTAAGAAGAAGAAGCGGTACACATAGTTCACTCTTGCAATAGATCTTTTTAGGTATTTTAAGTTGTGGATAGATACTACGTTCCTATCACTAACAAGATTGTGATTCATAATAACTAGCGACAAATTATTTCTTGTGTATCTACTCAATTCTTTCGTTGCATTCTTCAATATAGGCTTTAGATCCATCTATTTATTATTTGTTAGTTATTTATTCTTTATTTATGATTGGATACTGACACATAAAGATTAAAAAAAGCAAATTTTGCTACTCTATTTGTCCCAAAAAACTCGGCGTTTAAGGAAAATATGATTATTTTGCGGATTTTAAGGAAAATATAATTAAGTAAGTTACAACAAGTAGTTTTTATTTAGTTTTTTTTTTACAATTACTCTTATGTATTTTTTTACACGGAACCAATTTTTATTGGACTCTAGTTGCTTGGACGAATAAATTTGCATTGGAAATAAGAAAATATCATTAAATTATTAATCGTTTATTAAGAGAAAAAATGACATTTGATTTATAATTGATAAGGGAAAAAATAGAAATAAATCTATATTTTGAGACACTCAAAATAAAAAATAGTGCTAATTACGCAGACTATCAATTTTTGGGCCTTTGTGAACTACTATTATTGTTTTGTTCACAATAGTTTGCAATAATATATGTACACCGTTGTAAACCATTGTGAACCATAAAATCGCTTTTAAAAATATTTTTCAATTAAAAATTTGTTAAATCTCAAAAAAAAAAAACATTTAGACTTTTTAGAAAATTTTGGATTGTGTGAACTATTTCTAACTTAAAAATTGTACTTCAAATTTTAGAATGAAAACTATTTTGTGAATCATTATAAACATAACAAAATTAAAAAATTATTTAGAATTAAAAAAATGAATTGTGTACTCTATTTTATGAACCATTTAAAATGGTTCACAAAGGTTCACAATAATATACAGTATAGTTTACATTATTTTTGTGAACTATTATGAACGCTAAAAATTTAAAAAATTATTAAAATTAAAAAAATATAAACTGTGTACGTCTTTTGTGAACCGTTGTGAATCATTTTAAAATGGTTCACAATAATGGACAATATAAAGTACACTATTTTGTGATTCATTGTGAATATCAAAATTGACATTGGAAAAAAATATTTTTTAAATAAAAAATGGTTTTAAATTTCTAAGAAAATAATTAAAAAAATTATTTATATTTTTTTTTGAAATATGAATTGTAGTCTATTTGTAAACTATTGTGAACCCAAAACACAATCTGAATTAAGAAAAAATAAATTTCTCACAAAAAAAAAGTCAATTTCTCGCGAAAAAATCATTTTCTGGTGAAAATTCAGTAATTTCTCGAGGGCGCTTTCAAAAAAATTACATTTTTAATATGTAGTAAACAAAAATAGCATTCCCAATATTTACAAATTTAGTATATTATTTTTAAAAAATGACATTCTATTTTGATATAATTATGTAATTGTCCCTAAAAAATAGGTCTATCAATTTTAGGACCGAAAGAATATAACTTTCGTGGCTCTCATGCAATACCGTGATGGCGTGTACATATGCCTCATAAATAAGGTGGTTGCATGTATTCTATGCATTCACTTACACGTATGCATACTTGCCATTGCAAGTTTTACATGCACTATACTATTATTATTATTTTTTAAGTAAGTCATTTTATTTTGCACTATTATGTTATATTGTAGTCTGGAGGTTCTCGATCGTGTCCATCGTAGCAACTAAAATCTCGGTGACGCAATAAAATAGGATGCAGAGATTATCAGTGCTGTTACCTTTAACGGGTTAGACAAGTTAACGTCGATGGTGATAAGTGACGGTATTTAGAAACTATTCGGACAATACGCAAGTTAAGAACCATATTGAACAAAAATAGAAAGAGAAACCAAGATAGCTTGTAAGAACAAAACCCCTCGGGCCCGACAGTCACTGCGAACATTGTCACGAATGGCCTACTCTAATACTGTGTCCTGCGGGGTTTCTGATTTACGAGACTTTTCGATTGATCCTGTTTGATTTACACTTTGTTTTTTGGGTTTGATGTGTCAAATTCCTAAGTAAAAATGAAAAAAAAAAGAATTCTATAATTGGAATTTGTTAAGTTAATGGTAGTCCACTTACTATAATTTGACAAATCCTCAGATTATAACGAAGCCATGTTGCCAGCGAAATTTCCTGAAGATCACCTAATATTAGTGGACAAAGCAACCTCGTTGTCCCTCATTTAAAGGGGAATCAATACAGATCTATTACATTTGTGGAAAGATTAATACAAATACATAGATAAACACCAATTGCCTGCATTTGTTTTATTTAAGAATAATTTGGAATAATCGAATTATGACTTTTTACTCGAAATGTAATTGTCTGAAGTGACAACGTCAAGTCGTCAGGACATCATAACTATAAGATCCACAGCCAGCTAATTACCCTGGTATTTGATGATTTGGTCAATTTTCTTCCTCCAAGCAGAATCTGGGAAAAAAAGGTATTCCACCAAGAAAACATTTACACGGACGAACATGGCAAGCAGTTAATAAAATTACAAATTTGGAATCATTTTTCCTTTCATTAATAAAATTATATCCAGTTATATGTATTCATGTCAATCGGTTCAGTTGAGCTGGCAGGAATATAATATTACTTAGATGTGAGATCTGTCTAGATGAATTAAAATCTATGTAGGTCTAATCTTTATTGAAAAAAAAAGCTATGATCATCATTAAAGATAATTTTTTTTAAAAAAAACTCACACACACAATTTTATTCATTATTGAACTCATAAAGGGGATCAATCTCTATAGTAAACATAGAAAATTTAAGTGCCCTTGAGATTTGAACCAAAAATCTCTTGATCTTAGGTGTGAGTACTTACCAACTGAGTTATTCAACATTGACTATTTAATTTGAAAAATAATTAAAAAAAGAATATTCTACATGATCATCAATCGCGTATTTATTAACATCACTAATATATCTCACAAAGAAAACAAATTGGTTTTGCTATGTGATAGAAAACAAAAAAAATTGTAAATTGATAAATTGTGAAGTAAAAAAGTAGAAAAATAAAAATATTCGTTGATAATTGTAATATGCTTAATATGTAATATATTATGTTAAAATACTGTAAACCAAACACGCATATAATATGGTAAAAAAATGATAAATCAGCCATATATTGTATTTTCTTAAATGTTTTAATTAAAAAAATGATTTCTACAATAAGCTTGACGTGTCAATCAAAAAATAGTTACAAGAAGGTGCAATAAAATTAAAATCATACAGTACTACGGTCCGCGATGAAAATGACGAGCCAAAAAGGCATTGGTGGCGTCTAGGGCTGAGCATTTAAGCCCGGTTCGTGGGCTGGTTTGAGTCTGATCCTTCTAAAATAAGGGTATGAGTTCAAATTTTCAGCTTGTGGGGCTAGGTCGGGCAAAAAAAATATGCTTGAAGTAAATTTTGGGTTTAGTCTGGGTTCTCCATAAATAGGTCCGGCCTGGCCCGAAATATATATATATATATGTTGTATACATAAGAATGTAGTAACGAGTTGGTGAGGGCGCGCGACATTCCTCTTAGACAAGGGTTTGAATCCTCTCATATGCAAATTTTTTTTATTTATACAATATATATAACATACATATTGTAAACATAAGAAGGCGGTAGTTGAGTTGGTAATGACGCAACACAATTCCCTTACGACCAGGGTTCAAATCTCTCCTATTGTAGTCCAACTCAACCCTGAATATACCCCCACGGATAGCCCGGCCAGACTTGACCCGTCCTTTTTGTATGGCGTACTTGAATTGAGATGTCAGTCCGATTGATTGTACTGAAAAAAAATAACCTTCAGCCCTAGTGGTTACATGAAATAAAATATATTTTGGCAAAAGAAAAAAAAAAAGAAAAAAGAAAGCCGTACGTACGATGTGGATCAACGTGGGAGATGCATGCCCATCAAAAAGCCTCTCGACGGTGGAGATGCCACGACACTGCCGTTTCACAGTTATGAAAATCATGAGTCGTGGCACTGTCAAAAACCACAGACACAATGCCGGTCGCACTCTACGCTGTCCTTCTCCGTCACCCCTATAAAAACACAATTCAACTTTGCCATAATTTCATACCACGTTGTTCCTGGAATATAACACTCACTCACTTACTCGCTTTGACCAGTTCACTTGGGCTCTAATTAGAAAGACGTAAGTTTAACTTAAAACTCTCTCTCTCTCTCTCTCCATCTCTAAAGACGGGCAGTGCCGGAGATGGGTAGGGCACCGTGTTGTGAGAAGGTGGGGTTGAAGCGGGGAAGATGGACGGCGGAGGAGGATGAGCTTCTAACTAAGTACATTCAAGCTCATGGTGAAGGCTCCTGGAGATCCTTGCCCAAAAATGCAGGTTGGCCACGTATAACTTGGGTTTCAGTAACCAAATCAAATAAAACAAATAAGATAATTAATTTCACGTGTAAATAGATTCGCATATCAGAATTAAAGTTTTCGGAATATTGATGTTATATTAATTACTTTGTTATGGGTATGAACAGGATTACTGAGGTGTGGGAAGAGCTGCAGATTGAGATGGATTAACTATCTTCGAGCTGACTTGAAAAGAGGAAATATATCTCCCGAAGACGAAGAGATTATCGTTAAGTTACATTCATCTTTGGGGAACAGGTTAGTAGCCTTTTGTTTCAGTTACTTTAATTTTTAAAATTACGATAATTCTCTTCTTTTACAATAATGTTTTTCTTTCTATTTTTTCTATTGATAGTTTCTTCGGAGAAATAAATAATAATGAAAAATACAAAACAATACAATATCGATAAACTAGTGTTTGGTTATATAAATAAGCATATCATGTATTCAAGGCGTACTTTAGTTCTTTAAAAATATATATTTTATATTTATTTTTTTAATATTAGATTCCCAACCTATCTCACCTCATTATTCAGGTTCGAACTTGAGCTTTTTTTAATTTTTATACGGATATTTTTGCCACTCTTCTATTAAATAGCAAATTATATTTTATATTAATTTATAAATATATAATTTACTTCTTCAATATACAGGCACATTTATTAATATTTCAGACACGTTTATTTATGCTTTTTACAAAAGTTTTTTCACTCTCTTTCTGGATTGACTGTGTTTTCGGTTCTAGTTAGTTTCTGTCCACGTCGGCTTTTAAACCTCACTTAATGATTGATCGACTAAATTAGTTGGGAAAGAAATGGACTAGCAGCGACCACGACAAAGGGCATTTTGTTTTGTTGTTTTGCCTTTATTAGCGGAAATAATAATACAAATGATCAAAACATCCCTGCCATATCACAGATTCCGTCACTCTTGATTTCCTTTCTATCTTCGGAGTGATCATATACACAAAAGACTTGACAGGACATAAATAGCCTGATAATGTTAATTAACTTTCTCGTTTAGCGGATGAATTATTATTTTCCTAATTAGTCATAAAACTCGTTTGGATGGCAAAATTTTAAAATATGCATATTTTAATATATTAATTTTATAAATATAGACATTTTACAAATATATCGTTTAGTCATTAGACGCATTTCGCTAAATGTAGCTTAACTCTGAAATCAGTTTGATTCATATTATCCCATGGTCAATAGAAAATATGGCCTTAACTCTAATTATTTCAAGTAGTCATAGAGTTATGTATTTTTTTTATGTTGTTGCTCTAAGGTTATGACTTATGGTTTGTATTTATCCAACGATAATGTGGTTTAATTGGCAGTGGCCGGAAAGTCAATTTCAGGTTTTGTCGCATTCACAATATAATATCTTTTCTTTCCATCTATCATAACTAATTCAAATGCTTATGATATGCAGGTGGTCTTTAATAGCTAGTCACTTGCCAGGTAGAACAGACAATGAAATCAAGAATCACTGGAATTCTCATTTGAGCAGAAACCTTCACAGCTTCATTAGACTTGGCAATAATGAAAGACTCTCTTTGGCTCTCCAAATGTCCACACCAACCAAGAAGAAAGGAGGAAGAAAAAGCAGATGGGCAATGAAGAAAAACAAATCCATCCCATCCAAGAGACCCGAACCAAATAGTCTTTCCTATATTTCCCAACCACCAGCTCTACAAAAACCAGCCTTGGAGAAGCAACCCTTGTACGGTCCAATCAATAATGGGTTTAATTCGGGTTCCAATTCTGAAACTAAGGAACCAATGGACATTGTTTTGCCAAGTCCACTTGTTCAAGAATCAAGTGGGGTTCCTTTTAAAGAGAAACAAAGCCTAGTTAAGTGCCCTACAAGCTGTGGTGAGCAAGACTTTACTGAACCTTCAGGACCATGCCAAAGCATTTATTGTGATCAGACGCTATGTTTTGATGACATTGTGGACTACGATTTATTAATGCATCCAATGGGAGTCTTCAATTTAGAGGAAGAGGGACAAGAAAACGTCATTGACAAAGGAGAGAGTCATAACTTGAGTTCAAATGGCTCTTCTTCTTCTTCATTAGCATCATCATTTGATCACGAGCAAGGGCCTGATTGGACATGGGGTGATGTGATTCCAATGCAAGAAATATGGGACGAACAAGATGAGAATAACGTTCTACCTTGGTCGTGGGACAGTGAAATCGGGGCAGATGAAAATAAAATGCTTGAAGAGATGGATAGTGAGAAACAAAGGGCTATGGGTTCTTGGCTCCTTTCTTGATCGTGACCTTCTTTTTCTTTTTTGTTTTTGGGGGGAGTCTAAACTCTACAGATTAGGTGGTTGACTGGTAGTGTTTTTGTTAGATTTTTTCTTTGTTTTGTACAAAAAATTGGATGTTGCAGTAGTAGTTAGTACATCATGACGGGATCTCCAAATTTTGTCGATTATTTGTGTTTGTTTCATTTCTTTTGGCAGTTTGATTTATGTTAATTTTGTTTTCATGGCTACTAGAATGTGCGCGCTATAGAGTGCCCCACATATTCGGTTGTGTCTTGTCTGTCTAATAAATTACTATATGGCTTTATTTATGAAGTTATGGCCCTCAACCCCGAAAATTGTAAATCATCTCTTATTCTCTTGTACATTTCGGAATATTTTCCTCCAAATGTAATAAAAAATACTAGGTGAATATACCTTTTTTTTCCTCTGCATTACGTTTCAATATATATATATATATATTCAAATTTTTTAACTAACTTATCATTTTTTTTAACTACATGTTATTATACATATGTTCTAATTATACATTTTTTTTCTATATCTCACATTATAAGTTTTTAATTCATTTGTTTCAAATATAATACTTTATTCCAATTATCATTTAAAGAACATTTTAATAAACATGGGGAGTGCACATATACTTTATTCAATAGAGTTGATCCGTCTATTGAATATGATTTCTCAAACTATTTTCTAATTCTCACTACTCTCCATAGACGATTTATTAATGTTCAAGGGATCTGTTCTTTTGAAGTTCATATCCAGCAGAGATCATGAACCATAGTATCAAATTTTTGTGATGCACAAGATCTATTTTCATGGTAAGTGCATAGCATACTAAGATTAAATCATTTCATTCTCCAATATCCTCGGGATTTTAGAAGATAGAAAGAAACTTCAAAAGCCATAGAATATAGAGAAAAATGGGTTTTTTTCATCAAACTTGGTCCTTCCCTTTCATTAACTTACGAAGCCTTTTAAAAACTTATGGAATACAACACAACAAACTTATAAACATTATTGGCGTTACACAAGTGGCCAATTACTTTTTAAAAGGAAAACATACATCTTTAATAAAGATTACAACTGGATAAAACTTTTAATACAAACCACACACGAAGCTCACTTAAAGAGATAAGAATATCCTTTTATTTAGAATAGGTTAAAGCAGGGTAGACTGTCCATAGATTCTTGTGCGTGAAATCACAGGACTGTGAATTGGACTGACATCATCCCATCTGTTAAGGTCTTCCTCTGTAGAGGAACTATCACTGTTATTTTCCCCATAATCTACATTAATCCTTCTTGGAAATGGCGAAGGTCTCTGAAAAGGAGTTATGCAATTCAGTTGTTCTAAGACTTGTTCATAAGATAAACCTACAGACTCCTTAGTATAAGGTCATTTAAAAACTCTAATTGAGCTTGGTACTGGCCCTATCATTATCTCAACTGGTATGATCTGAAAACCTGCGAGAGCGATGGGAATAGGTTGTGTTAAATTGTTAATCCAACATAAATGATTCATCAGAGATTGCCTTAAGTTTGAATCTCCTTGGATAAAAGGACGGCAATTCCCCAATCATAACTCGCATTATGGTTGGTTGGTCCTATTAATAACCCTTTCATTATTGATGATATTGTTCAACTTTCTCCTCCAACATGATATGAACACAACAGGTAATGACCGAAAGGAAGGATTAGCTTTTAGTTTTTTTTCTTTGGATGAGAGAGGTAGTCTGCAATCACATTATGATGCCATTTTATATATAGAACTTCAAACTAATACTTGCTAAACTAGTACTTCAGTCGCAAGCATTAGCCATCTGGAATTTTTTATTTTTAATTTCCAAAAATTTTTGGAAAATATGAATTATCCATCTCAACCACAAATTTATGTCTAATCAAATGAAATTCAAATTTCTTAATTCCTTTTTTTACAGTGAGGATCTCTTTGTAGACGGTGTGATAATGTTTTTTGCCTAAAAAATGTCTACTTGCATGCCCATAGTATTCTCGTGACCTTTGTCATTATCTTCTAGGAGCACTGCACCCCAAAACTCATCACTTACATATGTCTGAAGAATCCTTTTCTCTGTGCTGGGAATCTTTAAAGGAGGTGGCTTTCGACAAAGCTTCTTTAGTTTTTGGACAGCTGTGGTCTGTTGGGAACTCCACGGTGGGGCGTTCTTTTTAAGCATATTAGAGATGGCACTAGTGTATTGAGCAACGCGGGGAAGGAAATTCCTGACATAATTGACTATGCTAAGAAAATATTGAATTTCCTTTTTGATGAGGTTCTCTTCTGAAAACTAGGCTAAGCCTTCAACTAGATGAAACTCAATTTGATAGTGTCAATTCTCAAATACTGAACCAAGAAATTTGATCCTAGGTTGGGCCAAGATACTCTTCCTTTTGGATAACATCATTTCATATTTATTTGCTAATTCAAAGAATTGTTTAAGAAGAATTTTATGAGAACCTTTATCTTCTGAGAAGAGGAGAATGTCATCAATCTAAACTAGTGTTGAATATAGGATTGGCTTGAAAATTCTGTGCATTGCTTTCTGGAAAAGGAAAGGAGCAACCTTAAGGCCAAATGACATAATTTTCCACTGATATTGAACTGTAGGATGCAAAATGCAGTTTTTGGTTTGTCGACGGGATGAACTCCAAGTTGCCAAAATCCTACTTTGAGATCAAATTTTGAAAAGAACCTTTCTTTATGAAGATGAATATGAAAGGATTGGATCTTTGGAAGGGGGAATTTGTCATCTTTGAGAAAAATATTGAGAGGCTTATAATCAATGACTAGTCTTTTTTCCCCTTGTCACGACCCATAGTCGGGCCCGTGACCGGCGTACGAGGCGGATCTTCTGTGGAAGCCCGATCCATCCCGCACATGCCTCAGAGTACAGATATTTACCCATCTTATATATATATATATATATATATACAATGAGTATTTTGTAAATGAGGTAATAAAGGAAAATATGTTGCATGATTGTATGTGAAATATTATGTATCACACAGAATGTGGGGACACCCTACTACGGAGTATGTAGTCTTTGGTATACCATTATATATTATCACCCTACTACGGAGTATGTAGCATTTGGTATACCATTGTATGTTATCACCCTAATACGGAGTATATAGTCTTTGGTATACCATTGTAAGTTGTGGCCCTAGTTTTCACGACCCATAGTTGGGCCCGTGACCTGCGTACGAGGCAGACCATCTATGGAAGTCCGATCCATCCCGCACAAGCCTCTGTGATCAGATATACTACTCGACTTATCAAAATATTTATTTAAAACATTTATAAAAATGTTTATAAATGAAATAAAACCATATATATATATATATATATACATATATATATACACACATATACAGTATATCAAAATATCAGTGAAATATAAATCACCAGAGTATATCCCAAAAGACAAAATGAAGCCCAGTATCCCAACAGTAACCCGATTTATGACATAGTAAAGTAGAGTTCCGAACGAGGGCACTCAAAATAGCCAAAAGCGCCTCACTAGGTCGAGGTACAGGTCAGATGTTGTGCGCCCCAAAAGATGTCACCTACGAACAAAAGTATAACATGGACAACAGAAGAAAAAGGGGTAAGATTCTCTAGTGAGGAAACA
>CAODLS010805214.1:0-17772 GCA_948243855.1 Flueggea neowawraea | reverse complement strand
AGTGAAAAAGCAAAATAAAAACTCACTCCACACAGTTTCCACCAGCGGTGCTATTTTGACAACCACAAGCACAGGTTGGACAGCCAACTATAGTGTCGTTATAAAATGAGGATAGAGAAACACAACATGTCGGTGTCTTTTGAGCCAGAAATTGTGAATATGTGCAAGTTACATTCCAGGTCACTGCATTGACATTCAACAGTGTTAGATAACCTTGTAAAAGTTCCAATTATACTGAAAAAGAAAAGTACACAAATTTAGTAAAGATTACACCTAGCTTCAAGTTTCAGTCTAGAAGCACTAGCTCTAGGAGGGATTAGCAAAAATGTGGCTAATCATGCATGTTGTGTAGAATTGTTAATTATGCAAATACAAGATAATTCATTATTGACTATGCCACCACATTTTAGGAAAAAAAAAGGTAATAATTCTTTCTAAAGCAATGGAACCCTAAAATACTCCGTAACTTACTTAAAGCTTGAGTAACTCTCCTTTTATCAGCACTTATGAATTTAGTTGGTCTCACAATCTTTGCTGGTCCACAAGTATAACCAGGTCCTGGTGCTTTCAAGGTGAAGTTCTTTGGCACCCTAACAGTTTTGTTAGTGGTTCCAGCAGCACCAACACTCAGTTGGAAGGAGCTTGCCGCGGTGGAAGGGTCTTGTGCCCATGAGTTTAATACTCCCCCTTTGCAGCAGTTTGCAATCTGCTGATTATAAGGAGTCCCTGGCATTAAATCCACCACGGTAGGGGTCTTTTTGCAGCAATGAGGGACATTTCCTTTGTATTTTGAACAATCACCCTGTTCAGTTGTCTGTCCTCCCACCATACTCCATATCACTTCCTTTTTAGCCCATGTCCATCCCAATGTCCATCCAGGTGCTTGAATATGCCGATATTGCTGGAAGTTATACATTGTGACAACTGCCTGTGAAGCAAAAAACACGAGGTACATAAACGTTAGCACATCAACACGGGAAAAATCTCCATCAAAATGGAAAAGATGCTTCTAAAATACTAGATCGAGTTCTCGAAATTTTTAAATTTGCAAATCATATCAATTAACACTGTAAGTGGATTGGTCAATGCATCAACCTTTCAAAACAAAGACAAATTAAAAATCCAGTTCACAAGCAGATTCTAGTAATACATACAACATAGCCATCAGGAGTCCAGCTCATTATATCCCACTTAATAGTGATATTTCCAGTCGGATCAAGGGGATCGTAGGCATCTGCAAATGCAAATCACAGCAAAAACGTTACTTTCCGGGATTCTCAGAATCACTAATATAAATTCAATCACATAAAAAAGAATATCAAATGTCGGTGACAATCAACACACTTTCAACCAAAATAACATGGGAATTAGCATTCTACTGTATCAGACACATCAGCTAGTTTGACTTCATATTCATGGTAAACAGAATTTAACGGATTCACAGATAATTACCACCAAGAAATTACAAAAAGCGGCACATCTAATGGATTCACACCATGAACACTTAAATGGAAACTAAAAGATCTTGCATTTTAACTATCCAATTATAGAAACAATGCTATCCCAATTACTAAATTTGGAAGCAGAACAGCAAAAGCCTCCCAATTCCTACCCATCACAGAAACCGCCCCGAAGTGACGCCTGAACCAAAAGTACGATTCAAACAACCAAAGAATGCCCAGTTTTAACAAAGATTGACCAAGTGTATTCAGAATGAAACAGTTCAATGGTGTTTAAACCAAGTTCAGATAACAAGAAAACAAACCATAAAGACACAAATTTGAAAGAAAATGAAGCAAGATAAGCAAAGTGAAGTTAACCTGTGGAAGTGAAAGTGAAGCAAGAAAGCAAGAAGAGGACGAGAATGGAAAAAGAGAAGAGCCTGGAGAAGTTGGACTCCATTTTCCTGGGGTAAAGATTGAATCTTTTTCAATAAAAATGATGGGTTTTATGGGTCTATCTCTACTCTAACTCAAGATCTGCATCAGAGAGAGAGAGAGAGACTCTTTCAATCAAGTTGTTTTTCACTTTAGATGAGAAGATGGTACTTTTAAAGTTGGAAGTGTTAAGTTAATTTTAGTTAATTGTGACAAACACCGAGTTAGTTGATGACTTTACTGATTAAATTACTATAACGTCCTTCAGTTGTAACACATTTTACATTGGATTGCTTACACACTGTTTTTGCCAAAAAGAATGTGCTAATTATTTTTCATTATGAAGATTTTTTTTTACATGAAAAAAGCTTTTATCTAGGATAAATACATAATTCACACTCAAAAGTTGGTTTTTAGTAGAAAGCAAAGATTTGTTTTTAAGTAGAAAAACATATTTTCAATATGATTAAAATAAAATAAAAAAAGTAAAAATATTTTATTAGAAATGTTTCTATTATTATTCTTTTGTCGGTCATAGTTTCCAAATTATCTATTGACATAAAAAATTGGTCTTCATATACTAACAACTATATAGTTAATTTAGGAAATTAGCAATCATCATTCCATTGAATAAACTATTATATTAACAACTATATCATCTTTATTTTTTTAATAATTGTTGCTCATGAGATTTGAATTTATAGCTTGACTTACAGTTTATTACTTGTTTATTAGTTAGGTTATTTCTCATAAATATGATTTCTATACTTACAATAACTATATAATTTATCCAAAACAAACACACTCGTTATTTCAAAAATATAGTTATTTTAATCATCATCACCCGTATTCATAGAATCTGTTTGGAAAATGAAGAGATTTTATAGTAGAGAGACAAATAGTGAAAAACTACAGATAAATTATATAGACTTTTAAGAAAATATTATCTTCTCCCTTTTAATTTGCAAGGTTTATAAAATCCATGATAGTATTTACCAATATATTTCTAGTATTTTAGAGTTGCTTTCCATCAAGTAAACCATATTTTGTTGGACCGACTATACTAACTCTCAAATAAAAAGCGAGATTTACAATATCAAAAGAGTTGAGCAAAGCTGTTTACTTGTATGTAGAGTTTGGTATCTATTTTAACTTGGGCTTAAAAGAAAAAAGAGTGAGTCAAAAAACCATTTGGATTTTGGGTGAAGGAAGGAGGGCAAAATTGGGATTGAGACCAAAATATTGAGTTGAGTTAAAGGGTAAATGTAATTGCCGACAGAAACGAAAGCGGGGCGTGAAGCATCGCAAGCTAATGCCTGGCTGTAGTGTAGTGTCGGTGCACCCAAAAATCAAAGACTTTCACATTTTATATTCCCATTTCCTACTAAAATAAAGAGATTCTTTGGTTTTGTCTTTGCTGTCTAAATCTTACCCCCAGGCCCCAACCCACCACATTATAATAATAATAATAATAATAATAATTCTCTAATTATTAACTTAACCCAATTTTTTGGGCTTAATACATTGCAAACCTGATTAACTTAATTTGTTTTTCTTTCTATATCCCTTGAACTCAGGAAAATATAATTTTTAAGGAGCTGAATCGTTTATCCAAAATTCCAAATTGGTATCTCATGAGAGGTGGTCTAGCGGAAAGGAGCATTGTTTCAGTGTCTCTCACCTGGGTTCGAGACACACTCGTCTCCTCGGTTGGCCTCGGATATCTCTGTACCAATAGACTAACGCCAGCTCTTAGCGGATGTCGTAGTGAGTCTCCCTCGGTCACCACCGAGCAAAGCAACATTCCACGGCTGGAGTATTTACTTGCGTGATCATGCCCAGTAGAGATACGCCACTATCAGTAGTCTCCGACTGTCCTATTTATTGACAAAAAAAAACGTATTGGTGAGTAGTTTTCACACTTGTAACCCGTCTTTTTAATATAAAAACGTGTACAAAAAATGCCAACATGTACAGAAAAACATAACTACATAACTTCAACAAAATCCAAAATCTTCATAATATATTCAATTGAAAATGAGTTCAGTTCATTAATCGAAACCACAACAAACAAAACAATTTTTCTAAATATTCAAAATAAAATCCATCCTGCTCAAATCTTTAAAGAACAGAGTGGTTGTATGCAGCCATCAAAAATTGAAATTTCTAGCATTGAATCTTCATCCCTCTTTCATACGAATCAGAGCATAAAAAACAATCTCCATGAAATCTTTCTTCTTCATAATAACTTGTTAATAGGCTTTGAATTAATCTGCCCACCTCAAAAACTGAATTTCAGAAAATAATCACAGCAGCCATGAAATCCCTAATTTTGAACGACAAAAACGTGAATCGAAATTTTGAATGACAAAAGGAAAAATGAATGACAAATCCCTAATTTTAATGACAAAAACAAGAACTCAAAAATAACAACAGTTTGAGCCCAATTTTTTTGGCTTCTTTCACAAGTATTCAGGATTAGGTACAATTGTTTTTAATAAAAATTAGTCGCCATACAAACATGGCGGATTCACAATCATTATTTTATTGTGTTCACTAATTTCCCTCTTAAAACAACCTTCATGCATATAATTTTCCTTTTATCATTGCTAATCAAATTGTGTTTATTTTATAATAAATTGCAGAAAGAGATCGCATAATAAAATGTAAAATGTTGCAATTAAGTAAATTAACTAACCTTAAATAGTCTTACTAGATTCAATATCGAAATATGAAAAATTACAATCCACTTCCCACAATTCAAGTGCTCCAATTTTGGTCTTCCACTACACAAATTCGTTCTTAGTTTTTGCTGGGTTTTTAGAGATGGAAAACTGATCCTTATGTCAGTTTTTGTCCCTTTTATAATCATGTTTAGCATCATAATAGATTAAGACACCTCTTTAATATAAGGCACTTTGTATCTTTATTATCTGCACAACAAAAATATATAGATGTTGGGTTTGGGTCATGGGCGACCCAACCCGATTTCCAACAAAAAATATATAGAGATAAACACATATTTTTAAAACTAAATAAGCATATACGAGTATACTAAAAAAATCATTTCCACAGTTTTTTTATATAGGTAATGTCCATTGTTTTTCTAATCACAGACGATAATTTTGGTGGGTCATTAATCCCATTAATGCTGGTATTTTCAAACGAAATAAATTTAATTATAATTTCCCATAGGGGATAAATTTTAAGAGTAAGCAATAACGAACCAAATTGATACATATTGTATTTGATTCGGTATTTATTGAATTTATTTTCAGTTTAATTGATAAATTCATAAAAATAGTAAAAATCCAAACCAGCATGTGTCCAATGATTGCATTGATTCTAAAAACTAGACTACATAAATTGCAACCAGAAAAAGAGAAAAAAGGATGGTCATTTTTTAATGGGTGGATTACCAGTACATCCTTTAGGTTTGACTGAATGAGCTTTTTAGTCCCTAATTTTTAATAAATCTGTAGTTTAGTCCCTCTTTTCAATGAACGTTTGTTAATAACCTCGAAAATCAGAAGCGAATGAAAAGTTACAATTTAAATGGGAAATATGCAAAGGTTTGTGCAGTGCGAAAGTATGTCGAGTGTGCCCAGCCAAAAAAAAAAATAGAGGAAGGAATGGAAAACAGCAGTAGCAGTTTGGAGCAGATATTGCAAGATGGGAAGCTTCATCGACACCTCCAATCTCTCATCGTTGTCCATCTCCGCGACAACAATCTTACCCAGGTTGTGTATTCTTCTCTTTGGTCTGAATCAATACACAAAACATGCGGAAACTGAGAAAACGTTTGAAACTTTTAATGGCTTTCGACTAGAAGTTGTCTCCTTTTTTTTGGAAAATGGAGAGTGTGACTTTTGTATGGTGTTACTGTAGGCTGCTAGACTGCTAGTGCGGTTGCATCGGCAACAATGACTCCGTTGAATGTGTAGGCTCCTCCTAATAAGCTTCTTGAGCTGGTTGCTAAGGTTGTTACAATTTGCAATTCTTTTTCTTAAGAAATAAATTTATGTTTTTGGTCTCTTCTTATTAGTATTGTGTTGTGTGTGATCTTTAAGCATACAAGGGAAATGTTTTTCTTTTCTTTTGCACGTGTGATCTTTAAGCATACAAGGGAAATGTTTTCTTTTCTTTTGCACTGAAGTGACTACAGGGTATTGCAGTGGAGAAGGATGAGATGTTAAGAGGCGTTACTGCTACTTCATTGTTTGATTTAGGTGCATCAATGCCCGCAGCATACGCCTCAGTCCCGGCTCCCCGCACCATTTCTGTTGATTTCAGATTTAGTTCAGTATGTTGCTTTGGTACTTGCACTTTATTATCCTTGTTGATAGTTTAGATGCAATTTTATGTTCAACGAGCTCATAAAGGTTTTCTCTTTTATTACTTTGTAGATTCAACATGATTGAAAACAAATAGGATTAAGAAAACTTTGAAGCAGGGTGAAAAGGGAATAGGGAAATAGATGAAATTTATAAGGAAGAAAGCTGATGTGGCATGTGCTTTGTTGATGTAGTGCAACACATGATACAAAGGGATCATCGAAAACTTTTTCCAAAGCATGAAACACGACATCTTTCAGAGCACAAGGTATATAAGTGTGTAGAAGAAAGTATTTGCGCATCTTGTCATAATTTTGTTTCCAATTGTGTTTTTTTTTATGGGTACCGGTCATGTTTGTTCTATCATATATTTACAAACGGATTTGTCAAGTTTTCCAGAATGTTGCCAAATGTGCACGGTTTAGTCATGATGGGAGGTTTGTTGCCACTGGAAGTGCTGATGCGTCTATTAAACTCTTCGAGGTGTTAAATATTTCATATTATGTGATAAGTTCTCTTCGAAGTTATTTTTAACTGCTGCTAAGCACAGCCTATCTTGCAGGTTTCAAAAATCAAAAAAATGATGCAGTCAGATGCAAGGGATGGTCCTATCCGACCTGTCATCAGGACATTTTACGACCATATACAGGTGTGCTTGACTACTGTTCTGTAGTATTTCAGTTCTTATCCATCTGTTTCTGTACATTTCTTTATCTGGCGAGCTGCAGGAGGATGCATAATTTTGTTCTTTCTATCATCTAATGTTCTGCTGATCTGACTGCAGCCAATAAATGATTTGGATTTCCATCCTCAGAACACAGCTCTTATATCAGGAGCCAAGGATCACATGATAAAGTATGACATTTTTTTTTTCAGAATTGAACTGAGTTTCTTTCTCATTCAATGTAACTGTGCTCTCATCCAACCAGTATCCCTACAAGGATCATCCAACCATTATCCCTACAAGGATCATTCTCACTTGTTAGCATAATCAGTATCTATTGCATACCATCTATTGAAAGAATGGATTGAACAATGAAGAAAGCCAACAAGCGCTTCAGAGTGTCAAGAAATATGCATGACAAACTGTTATTTTGCTTTATTTCTTTGAATTGTACATGGTAATTTTTTCTTATTAGTCATGTCATCTGCCATTCTAATTAGTTTCACCCAAACTTTTCAACTAATGAACAGGGATGTTTCCTTCGTATTTTGAACAATCACCCTGTTCAGTTGTCTGTGATCCCACCATAGTCCATATCACCTCCTTTTTAGCCCATGTCCACCCCAATGTCCATCCAGGCGTTTGAATATGCCGATACTGCTGGAAGTTATAGATTGTCACAACTGCCTGTGGAGCACAAAACACAACGTACATAAACGTTAGCACATCAACACAGGAAAAATCTCCATCAAAATGGAAAAGATGATTCTAAAATACTAGATCGAGTTCTCAAAATTTTTAAATTTGCAAATCATATCAATTAACACTGTAAGTGGATTGGTCAATGCATCAACCTTTCAAAACAAGGGAAATTAAAAATCCAGTTCACAATTAGATTCATAAGTAGTACATACAACACATAGCCATCGGGAGTCCAGCTCATTATATCCCACTTAATAGTGATATTTCCAGTCGGATCAAGGCGATCGTAGGCATCTGCAAATGCAAATCACAGCAAAAAAGTTTCTTTGCGGGATTCTCAGAATCACTAATGTAAAGCATATCAAATGTCGCTGACAATCAACACACATTTAGGGCTGGATTTGAGCCGAGCCGAACTTTAGAGTGCTCAAGCTCAGCTCGTCTAAAATTTATGGAGCTCGAGCTCAAAATCTTGTTCAAGTTCGGCTCGTCACAAGACTCGCGAGCACATGAACTTGTTCGCGAGTTTTTTGAATTCGACTTAACAAAGACTCAAATAAATTTGTAGACGAGATTTACTAATTCAGCTTTGGAAATAGCTCTAAAAATAATATAATCAAATTTATGTTAGTTCAATAAAATCATGTTGAGCATGTAATTGAACAAAAAACTATTAGAAGTTTCAATTTGTTTCACAAGTTCAATCTAATATTAGATCATCTTATGCGAGCATGCTTAGACTTTTATAAACATGGTCAATTAGTGTAAATTTAAAATTTTGTTGATGTGATCCAAATATTAAATACTATTTCAAATATAAACATATTTTTCATAATTTAGTCGCACACACGTATATATATATAGACGAGCGTGATCACGAGCCTATAAACGAGTTTGTTCACCAGCTTTCGAGCCGAGTTTTTGGGTGTTCAAGCTCGGCTCGTTTTCTCGTTTATTAAAACGAGCCTAAAATTTTGTTCAAACTCGACTCATTTATTATCAAGCCGAGTCGTAAACGAATTTTTATTGAGTCGAGCTTCACATTTCCACCCATAATTGTAATTAACACCACCGAGTTAGTTGATGACTTTAATGATAAATTACTATAACGTCCTTCAGTTGTAACACATTTCACACTGGAATTATATATTTTTGGATTGCTTAGCATCTCCAATGATACTCTTCATTTTAAACTAGGATTATTAATAAAATAAAGAACACTATTAATTATATAGAGTGAAAATAAATGTTCTCTCCAATAATACTCTTTATCTTATTCTTTATTTTGTTAAAATTTATTAAAGCAATTAATTCCCACGTTTTTTCCCTCCTTTTCTGTTAATCTCCCTCCATCTCATTTTTAGTTTTCCTCCATCCCTGTTATTTAGTTCACTCCTCTCTCTATGTCGTTTCTTTCTTCTATGTGAATTACAACAAAACTCCTTTGTCACTTGCAACAAAACTCAACCTTTCCTAGGCCATCTATTTTCACTTCTTTTTTGCCAACTTCTACTGGATTATGTTTTCAGCTAGTTTAACCAATTTCATTTTTGATGATTCTGATGATGAATTAGGGATAACAATATCTACCATTGAAGATATGCTAAAGAAAAGAAGGAGGATGTTATTATGTCACGGTTCAATTTTCGAGTGCACCTATATATGGCGTAATAGAGTTCATGGACACCACAATTTTTTTTTCATGACTACTTTAGAGAAAATCCTATGTATTCTCCAAAATTATTTCAAAGAAAATAATGGGTAAGTATTTTTTTTCTTCATATTCAATCTGCTGTAGAATCTCATGATACATATTTTGTTCAAAAAAAAAAAAATGCTATTGGATTCATGGTTTGTCTTCTTTACAAAAGATTACTGCTGCATTAAGGATTCTTTCACATGGAGTTGCAGCAGATTTTGTTGATGAATATGTAAGAATCGGTGAAAGCACTGCAATTGAAAGTCTTAAAAGATTTGTTAAAGCAATCATTTCTGTTTTTTTTTTTCTGAGAAATACCTGAGATCACCAAACCAAGTTGATACTGAAAGATTATTGAAACTTGAAAGAAGGTGAAAGTCGTGGATTTCCTGGATTGTTAGGAAGTATTGACTGTATGCACTGGAGGTGGAAGAATTGTCCAGTTACTTGGAAAGGCATGTATATTGGCCATGTTCACGAGCCGACAATAATTCTAGAAGCAATAGCTATTATTTTTTATAATGAATTTTTTTTATATGAAAAAAATGCTTTTAGCTAGGATAAATACATAATTCACACTCGAAAGTTGATTTTTTTAGTAGAAAGCAAAGATTTGATTTTAAGCACATAGTTATTAGCAATTAACTCAGACCACTTAGTTGTTGGACCGACTATACCAACTTCCAAATAAAAGAAATATTTACAATGTTCAAGGGTTTGTTTAGAAGGATGTAGGATATACTATATTTGGTAGGTTTTATAATAATTGGAGATGAATAAATAATTAAAAAAATAGAGATATAGATAAATTTTTTCAATAAAATTAATCATATAAAATATGTTACATGTTGTTCAAAATATGTTACATCTGCTGTTGCTAAACGAGATTGTTTACTTGTATCTAAAATTTAAAAAAAAAAGTAGAAATATAGATACATTTTTTTAATAAAATTAATCATACAAAATAAGTTACATGTTGTTCAAAATATGTTATATATATTGTTGCTAAACGAGATTGTTTACTTGTATCTAAAATTTGGTTTCTATTCTAACTTGAGCTTAAAAAAAAAAAGGGAGAGTCAAAAACCCATTTGGGTGAAGGAAGGAGGGCAAAATTGGGAATGAGACCAAAATATTGAGTTAAGAAGTAAACGTAATTGCCGACAGAAACGAAAGTGGAGCCATGAAGCATCGCATGCTAATGCCTGGCTGTACTGTTGTGTCGGTACACACAAAAATCAGAGACTTCAACATCTTATATTCACATTTCCTACTAAAATAAAGAAATTTTTTGGTTTTGTTTTTGTTGTACAACACTACTAAAATATCAATTAATAAAAAAAAGAATATTACATAATAAATTAAATATTATATCCTCTGATAAAATATACATAAATAATTATTATACTTAATTATAAAAAATAAATAAAATAGTTTAATCAAACAAATATTCTTAAAATGATAATAAATTTGAAAGTTATTTACAACAAAATTAATATTATTCATAACTAATAATGAAAAACTTCCCACAAAAAAAAAACACAACGAAACTAATATTGAGACCCTAACTTAGGGCTTTGACATCATTTTCATCAAAACTTCTTTGCGCCTTTCAAATGGAAATTCAAAGAAAACTCTCATCTTCTCTTGGTTCTCAACAAAGAAAAGATATGCAGTAGTAAGTTCACTCGAATCTACTTATATATCTGTCAATGCATCAAAAAAAAAATTTTCTGAGTAATGAGTTGGTTGACTCGTTTCCAAAATCATATTACCTTCTCTACTGACATCAACAATTAATTCAAGTGTGTCTTTAATCACTTCAGCTTGATGTTTGTCTTTTAATGTCCCTTTCTTTTTATTTGTACTTTTCTTCCTCTTTGAAGATGATTTCTTTTTGGAGATAGCATATGGTCACTTTCATCATCCAAATTAACAAAATTTTCCAAATGTACCACTTCTTGAGCTACTAGTTCATAAATCTTATTAATAGAATCTAAACCAGAAGCTGCACAACGCTGTCTTTTCTCTTTTGCAGTTTCAGCAGATTCACCAGTTGCTCGATCTTTTGCAAACAACATCAACATCTTGTCACAATTATACAATGGTGTTGTAATGCATTTCTTTGCTTCTGGTTTTGTTTATAAAAAATAATAAAAAATTGAAAGAAAATGAATACAAATCACATAATGATTAAAAATATAAAAACTCTAATGAATATGGTAATTAATCACACATAAAATTTACCTTAAAAAGTTCATCCCATACTGCAAGCTCAACACTCCATTTTTTTGTGATTGGACTCCAAGCTAAACCACTCATGCCATCATCATACTTGAACAAATCAAAAGCTTCTTGATTTTTTTTTATTTTTCAAACGATTTTGCAACTTCTTTGCAGTCATGACAATGCTAAGACGTTCGTACAAGACCTTTACCATATTTTGATAAGCCAAAGTAGTGAAGGTTCCACCAACTTTGTTGCCTATGTTATGTTCATGTAGCATTGCATGTACAAACACATCGTCCATTTGTTGAGTCCATATTTCTCTTTTTCGTTTATGAATTTTATCATTATTTTGCTCCTTAGTGACATCCATAAACTCACTCTGTAAGCAATATGCATTATAAATATTATATAGTAAAATAAAAAAAATTAATAAGAGTTAACATAGTTATTGAATTAAACAAAACTAATAAATAAAATAAATTCCAATGTCATATTGATAATAAAACATTTATCGCAAAAAGATGATAATAAAACAGCTCTCAGCTAATTAACAATATAGTCATTCCACATTCTAGATGAAATATGCTCTCGGATAAGTTCTCCTCGCCTAGTATCTTTGTCATTTTGTTCATCCGAATTGTTTTCATTAGTTTAAGGTTGATTTAAAAGTTCCCCATCATCTTGTCTAATTAAATCTTCATCAGGATTTACATCCATCAAAAAGTTGTGCAATATACAACATGCTAAAATAATTTTTGTTTGGGTTTCAACAGAATAAGTAGGCTCGGCTCCTACAATAATTGGAAATCGTTTTTTTCACCATTCAAAATGCTTGCTCAATAGTATTTCGCAGGGAAGCATTCGGTGATTAAACAGCTCATGAGCATTTTGTGGTGCACGCTTAGAATATTCTTTTAAATGGTATTAAACTCTTCTATAAGGTGCAATAATACCTCCCTTTAGCATAAAGCCCATATCAACAATATAATATTTTCCTATAGAAGAACATAAGTTATTATATTTGTTTTAATGCTTAATAAAAAATAATTTTACAGTTTTAGGAGGTACCTTTAGGTATATTTAACTTGTCTTTTCTTGTTAAAGCATTCTTGATTATTCGGGAGTCTGAAGTTGTTCCTTTCCATCCAGGTAAAACATAAGTAAATTTCAAATCAAATGAGCAAGCATCTAAGATGTTTTGTGTGGTATTCTTTTCTTCCTAGATATCTTGGATCATCCTTAGAATTTATCTTTACACGAATATGTGTACCATCAATTGCTCCGACACAATCCTGAAATTAAATTACTAGAGCAAGTTCATATATATAATTAGTAAAGCTTTTATTATCTAAAAATGTGTACCACTTACGTTACCTTGAAATAAGGGTATAATCTATGGCTATTCCAGATTTTGGCGGGTATCTCTGAGCCATCAAGTTGTTGAATGTATTTGTCTTCTAATAAGATTACTGACTTTAAAACTCTATGAAAATGTCAACTAATTGTCTCACCAGATCAACGATAAAAAAACTGCAAAGTTCGGTTTTTGGCTGGGAGAGCTAAAATATGTAAAAATATGGAAACTTGCTCTTCAATAGTGGACCTTTGTGTATCTCGAAGGTTGACCTTCCGTAATTCATTACATAATTTACTAAAAGCTCGAACGTTCATAAGTATAACATCACGCCCTTTTTTATTTGTTTGTAAGAAATCAATTAACTTAGATCGTATGAAGTCTCTTTGTAATCTTACTTTCCTTGTCAGTTGCTCGAGAACATATCGAGACCGAATTTGCGATAACAAATTGCTTGAACAATTGTTAATTTATGTCTCCTTTCCTGGTTAATGAATCTACTATTTAGCATATTCATATATTTTTCTATCAAATTGTAAAAAAGTGGTCTAATACTTACAAAGTTAATGCAATTTCAGATGCGCATAATATTAAGCAATCCACAAGATGATTCGGTGTCATCTATTAAAAAAAAAAAAGTTGATCAAATACTTACAGAATCAGAAAGTGTCCAATTTAATGCTGAAAAAAAACATATAGCTCGATGTTAGAATTTATCACTACTAGAATTAATTACAATCCAGATTCAACCAAAGTAAAACTCTAAAATAACCAATCAAAGACTCAGAACATGTTTGACCAATTTGGATTAAAATCACTTATGCAGCACGATTACATCACTTTGTAGAACGTGTTTGACCAATTCATCATACTCAATTTATATCAATCCAAGTCAAAAATAGATAGCCACTGCTAATTATAACCTTACAGCCACGAAGTCAAACCTTACAGCCACCAAGTCAAGAAGAAAAACAAACCTTGTAGCCACGAAGCTTTCTGCTCTAGTCCCCTCAAGCGAATAGACAGTCACAACTAAATATAACCCTAATATACGTACAGAAAGAGACGGGTAAAATTGTACAATAAAAATATTTTTTTAGTTTATTTTTCTTATCCCTTCTTAACCTATCATTCGGTGGGTTAAGAAAATAAGAGATTAAGTAGATAAATAATCATCTCTTATCTCTTCTTATTCTGTGTGAAAAACTTTCAAACAACAAAGGTATAAAAAATTCATAACTTATCATATCATATCTCCTCTTAACACTCGATCCAAACGAAGCGTAAATCTTATCCCTAACCACCTCATTACCGTTAATTCTCTAATTATTTACTTAACCCAAATTTTTGGACTTCATTCATTGGAATCCTTTGAACTTTTTTTTTCTTCTTACCCTCTAAATTATGCAGGTAATTAAATATCCCTAAACTCAAGAAAAATGTAATTTTAAATGACCTAAATCGTCAATCCATGAAACTAAATCGGAGAATGGTTTTCACGCGTCTGACCTATATTTTTAATATAAAAACGTGTACAAAACATGCTAAAATGTAAAAAAAAAAAAAACATAACTACATAACTTCAACAAAATCCAAAATCTTCATAATTTATTCAATTGAAATGCTTTCAGTTCATTTAATCGAAACCACAACAAACAAAATAACTTTTCAAAACATTCAAAATAAAGTCCCTCCTTCTCAAATCTTTAAAGAACAGGTGCATGTATGGAACCATCTCTCTTTCTTCATCATAACTTGTTAATAGGCTTTAATCTGCCCAGATCAAAAAGTGAAATTTCAGAAAATAATCACAGCAGTCATAAAACCCTAATTTTGAATGACAAAAACATGACACCGGAAATTTGAACGACAAAAAGAAAAATAAAATGACAAATCCCTAATTTTAATGACAAAAACATGAACTAAAAAATAAAAACAGTTTGAGCCCAATTTTTTGGCTTCTTTCACAACTACAAGTATTCTGGATTAGGGTATAGTTTTTTAATAAAAATACAAACATGGACGTGTTGGGAAAGGGGTGGCAATACAAGAAAGCCAAAACTATCTAAGGAATTCTTTTCCCACCTAACTGAACAAGAGAAACAAATATAGAATAGTGCAAAATACAAATTAAGTACAACATAAGTACAAAACAAACACGGCAATTTTTAATTTGGAAAAACCCTTTCAAAACGAAAGATAAAAACCACGGGACATATCTCCGATTCAAATAAAAGACTCCACTATAATCAATAATGTTTACAGCAACAACACAAGCCAACAAGTGTTATAAGCACCAACCACAACTCCAATAAAAAAGAGTAACAAGTTGAGAGTAAAGAGAACAAATAAATGGTTTCGGTTCTCCCAGCAAAAGACAACATTTCCAACCTCAAAAACCTTTTTCCACTATTAAGAATACATTACCAAATGTCCTCCAAATGTTGACAAAAAATCAGCCCAATCAGACTATGAAAACCCTTCCAAACATGGACAATGATCAAACTTGTCACTGTTGAATGCAAACCCAGATAACGTTTGTTATCAACCCTCTAACTCACAAACCAATAATCAAAATCCAATATGCACCGTTCAAATTCAAGAACATAGAGAGATGAACATGCCCACGAAAAATTACGACAAGCAGACTACAAAGAAGCCTTCCAAAGTCGACTGAAAGAGGTTGGACGAGTTGTCACTTAGAGCAGAAAATTCTCTCTTTTGTTTTCTTTGGTGGCTACACAAAATGAGACACATCTTTCCTCACTTCAACCATGTGGCTTTTGGAACATTTAAAATAAACTTTAATGAATTTAACACAAATGCGCCTTTTAAAAATTTTGGATTTTTCTACATAAGAAGGGCCTAAAAGCGCAATAGGTTGATCCACAATAATTATTTTATTTTGTTCATTAATTTCTCTCTTAAACCTAATCAAACTAGGTTTGTTTTATAATAGATTGCAGAAGGAGATTGTATAATGAATAGATATAGAGATTGGCATTGGTGAAGGTTAACAAAAGAAGAAACGGGTACATTTCATTCTGAAAAAACCATTTCCACAATTTTCTTTTTTTTTATAGGTAATATTCATTCTTTTTCTAATCACAGACGATAACTTTGGTCGGTCATTAATCCCATTAATGCTGGTATTTTCAACGAAACAAATTTAAATATAATTTCCCATAGGTGATGAATTTTACAGTAAGCAATAACGAACCAAATTGATACATAGTGTATTTGATTTGGTATTTATTGAATTTATTTTCAGTTTAATTAATAAATTCGTGAAAGTAGTAAAAATCCGAACCAACATGTATCTAATGATTTTATTTATACTAAAAACTAGATAATTTGCACTGAAAAAAATAAGAAAAAAAAGGATGTTCAATTTTTAATGGGTGAATTACCAATACATCCTTTAGGTTTGATTGAATTCGCTATAGAGTCCCTAAAATTTAATATATCTGTCACTTAGTCTCTCTTCTCAAAGAACGTTTATTAATAACCTCTAAAATCAGAAGCGAATGAGAAGTTATAATTTAAATGGGAAATATGCGAAGGTTTTGTGCAGTGCGAGAGTGTGTGTGTGCGCCTAGAAAAGAAAAGTAGAGGAAGGAATGGAAAACAGTAGTAGCAGTTTGGAGCAGATATTGCAAGATGGGAAGCTTCATCGACACCTCCACTCTCTCATCATTGTTCATCTTCGCGACAACAATCTTAGCCAGGTTGTGTTTTCTTCTTTTTGGTCTGAATCAATACACAACATGCGGAAACTGAGAAAAAGTTTGAAACTTTTAATGGGTTTCGACTAGAAGTTGTCTCTTTTTTGTGGAAAATGGAAAGTCTGTGACCTTTATGTTGTATTACTGTAGGCTGCTAGTGCGGTTGCATCGGCAACAATGACTCCATTGAATGTGGAGGCTCCTCCTAATAAGCTTCTTGAGCTGGTTGCTAAGGTTGTTACAATTTGCAATTCTTTTTCTTAAGAAATAAATTGATGTTTTTTGTGGCTCTTCTTGTTAGTTTTGTCTTGTGTGTGATCTTTAAGCATACAAGGGAAAGGTTTTTCTTTTCTTTTGCACTGAAGTGACTACAGGGTATTGCAGTGGAGAGGGATGAGATGTTAAGAGGCGTTACTGCCACTCCATTGTTTGATTTAGGTGCATCAATGCCCGCAGCATACGGCTCAGTGCCGGCTCCCCGCACCGTTTCTGTTGATTTCAGGTTAGTTCAGTATGTTGCTTTGGTACTTGCACTTTATTATCCTTGTTGAATGTTTAGATGCAATTTTATGTTCAATGAGCTCATCTAATATTTTAAGGTTTTTTCTTTTATTAGTTTGTATCAACATGATTGGAAGCAAATAGGATCAAGAAAACTTTGTAGCAGGGTGAAAAGGGAATAGGGAAATAGATGAAATTTATAAGGAAGAAATCTGATGTGGTATGTGCTTTGTTGATGTAGTGCAGCACATGATACAAAGGGATCGTCAAAAACTTTTCCGAAGCATGAAACACGACATCTTTCTGAGCACAAGGTATATAAGTGTGTAGAAGAAAGTAATTGCCCATCTTGTCATAATTTTGTTTCCAATTGTGTGTTTTTTTTTATGGTTACTGGTCATGTTTTTTCTATCATATATTTACAAACTGATTTGTCAAGTTTTCCAGAATGTTGCCAAATGTGCACGGTTTAGTCCTGATGGGAGGTTTGTTGCCACTGGAAGTGCCGATACGTCTATTAAGCTCTTCGAGGTGTTCAATATTTCATATTATGTGATAAGTTCTCTTCAAAGTTATTTTTAACTGTTGCTAAGCACAAGCATCTCTTGTAGTTTTCAAAAATCAAACAAATGATGCAGTCAGATGCAAGGGATGGTCCTATCCGACCTGTCATCAGGACATTTTACG